>CM021736.1:10599448-10636610 GCA_011075105.1 Heteronetta atricapilla | reverse complement strand
ATAAAAGGAAATCAGGTTAGTTAGGCAGGACCTACCCTTCACAAACCTTCACAAAAAAAAATTTATATAAAGATATGCATATTTGAACTTGTATTTTTAAGTATGTACATTGAATATGTGCATACTTATACATATGTATATTGAATATGTATATTAATATAAATAACTAAATGTAAAACAAGGCTTTCTGATAGATTTCTGGTATGTGACTATTTCTGGTATGTGACTATAGGGAAGAATAACACTTGATATGATGGCTCTTCACCTCCACTAGCATCCCTGTGTGATCAAAAAGATTGTAATTTCACTTTGATTTCAGTCAATGTAAGTTAGGCTTGGAGTTGCCTGTTACAGTCTTCCTTTCTCTGATAACAATAAATACCCAAGAGTGAAACACAGAGCGGTTTTCTTCTGTTAAGAAGGTCAGCAGAAAATTGTCAGGGGGTCTGTGTCTGGTGTCTTGAAACATAAGCTGTCTTGGGAGATAACCTGCATTCAAAGTCAGAAATAATTTCAAGGTATATATGCTGTTTCAAACTGCAGAAGTTATTTCTGTGATCAGAGTGATTATTCTTTGTCAGAAGAGTACTGGTTGCTGCAGCAGAACAAAGCCTTTCTAAATTAGAATTGTTGAGAATGTCTGAGGTTTTTGTCTCAAAACTGATTGCGTTTCTCCTCTGTACTGGAAGCGGGAAATATCAGATGACTGGTGAAACTAGATCCACATTGGCTGTTTTTAGCAGCAGCTTTTCAAATGAAAACAAGCACTGAGCAGTTCTGGAGTAGGGGCTGAGAGTGGGTTGATGCAAATCCCCCTCAACCTTGTGCAAAAGCTTTTGGTTCTTGTGATTGGGACTGTCTGTTTTCCCACCTGATTGGCTAAGATATAAACACCTTAATACTAGATATTGCTTTGCCCATAAGTAGAACAATATAGGTAAAATGACTAATATTAGTCACTGTAAAGCCATTTTCAGAATGATTTGAAGTCATCTACCCTGACATCCACAGGGAAGTCAGGTGGGCAGTTGCTGCCATAAGAGGATATTAATTGTAGTGTTCTTTTCAAAAGTGAACTGGAAAGGATTTGTTAGATTAGTTACATTTAGCTCATGAGATGAAAACACCTTTTATTAAAGATTCATTCAAATATGTGTTCTGAAAATAAAAGTGATACTTAAAATAATTTAAGAGTGTGACCTTGAAAGTCACACAATTCAGGTATAAGTCCAGGTGTTAATAAGCTAGTTTATTTTTACTCAGTAAAAGGATCAGGAAAGCAAGCTATGTACAGTGGTCCATATGGTTGTCATTCCCTGTACGTCTTTGAGTTAAAGATCACCGTAGTCCTACTGATTTCAAGAATACTAACTTGTATCAGTACTAAATCACAATGAAGAAAACCAGATTGAAAGGATCTGGGGCTTCATCCTTAAACTAAGTAAGTGGTTTAGGTAATATGATTTTTTTTTTTTTAGACTTTATATAAATATAAATTATATAGGTGTATATAAAAACAGTGTGCTTATATAATACATAACACTTTTATGTAAATACATAATTTCTGCTTTAGTAAGTTTTCAGCATTGAAATTCAATGTGTTTATAAAGTACAGCATCATTTTTTAAATACTATGAGTATATATTAAAACTAGCCTTAGGGCTACCCATAGGCATATATGATATCTGCTATCTGCTAACCATTTAGATACACTGTTGTATAGGACAGACATATTGTTAAAAGTAATTGAGAAGTGATAGGTCTGGGATTTGTATCTGGCTAGAACAAGATGAAAATCTAAAGGAGTATAACTGTGTGATGGGCAAAGACTTGAGGATATTCTCAATTTAGAGAGTGTATGTAAATAAGAAAGAACCTAGGTAATGAAGAAAAAGCTTAAGGAAATAACTGATGTTTGATAGAATTTATGTGCTTAGCTCTCAGTTCTGCTGAAAATTCAAGATGGAGAATTTCAATTTTCAATGAATTCTTATCTTTAACATGTTAGCCTAGAGTAATGGCCATGTGAATAGTAACAGAAGTGTGAAAGCACTTATAAATTTAAAATCAAAACGTTTCCAAGCTAGCATGATTGTATGGAGAACACCAAAGAGTGAAGAAAGAAAACTGAGCCTAACATGAGAATATTATTTGGAAAGATCTTTTTTAAATACTGAATCTTAGGTGTTTTAATTCCTACTTCTATTTTTCTTCTATAACCTTCATTCTTCCTTTCTAGCACTTGCCTTTTATTAGTTTACTCTTCTTCCCTCTGGCTCTTCTTTGCACTGCTTTGTTCTCTCTCTTCTTGTATCTGTGCTTTTTTTTTTTTTCCCCCTCATTTTTTTTATTCCTACCTGTATCTTTCTTGCATCTACTCTTCAATCTCCATTTTTTTCCCCTCTATTTTTGTTCAGAAGCTATTCTCTAACCACAACTTACTGCTTAGTCATACCTAAACCATATTACCTGTATTCCTTCCCAAATATAGTGTAAGGAAGGGAATTTTGAAAGTTTTAAAACAAACAAAACTATACAAAAATAAATGTGGCTATTAAACTACAGTTTGGAAGGAGAGAAAAATACCTAGCTTGCTTTTTGTATATTTAAATATAGTTCCTCCAGAGCATTTGGGTAACTGCATATTCATGAGAATTGTGGTGGTCAGTGAACTAGATTTATGCTAGGAATAAATGTACAGTGATGCAAAAACTTGTGTTGGGAATACTTTTCTCATTGTGTGCTGGTCAGAATTCTGTAATTAAAGCAAGCAGGAGCCAGGCCCAGCACCATTTGGTTTCAGCTCCAAGGCTGTCCATGCTGATCTGGTGTACTTCCAGGTCTCAAGGTATTACAAATTACAGTACTTACAGTAGCCAGGTAACTCCAGGCACACAGTCTCATTTTCTGTAGGATCACCCAAGGCACTGTCAGAAAGCTCACATAGCCTGTACGTTTGCTGAAGGAAGAGCAGCTAACTCATGTAAGATTTAGAGTGGTGCAGACTGACAAAACTGGGCCTGACTCAACCCTGTGTGTAATGGGAAAAACAAAATACCCACAAACCCTCAAAACAACCCTCTCTAATTCAATAGAAGGAGTTTACAGCAGATGGGCATTTACTATTCTGTGACTTTATCATTTTCAATCTGGTGCTAGGATTCTGAAAGTCAGACTTGTTCTATCATCAAACCATAGCCTTGGATAAATCACCAGCCAATTGAAGTAGTGAAATGCTGGAAATGAGTCATTCATCACAGAAGTGCTAAATCTACAACAGTTTAAGGACAATGAGATTCCACTATGTCCATGGGCTACTTTTCTTGGCTGCCTCTGCTCCCTCTTGCTTTGACGTTCTGCCAACTTTCCTCTTCTCCTCCAATTTTCTAAATATAATTTGAATAACAAACAGAACAACATCAACAAGAAAAAAAACAAATTGTTTCTCTGAAAAATAAATTACATATACTTAATTAGGAACTGAAATCCTGACTAAATGGCAGCTTAATTTCCCATGGGAATCTTGGGACTTCTTTGAACTTTGAATCTTTGAATCTAAGATAGCAGAAGAATGGGGACACTGAGATAAGATTTCTGTCTCTGCAACAGTGTAGCCTCAAAAATCCAATCACTTATTCTGAAGTTGGTCACTGCAGGAAGGAAAAAAAATAAGGTTTGCAAGGTCTGAAAGGAATGAGCTTGTTCTGCCATTAACATGGCACTGAGAAGCCTAGCTAGACTAAATTTTCATTATATTTTTCTGTTGCTTACATTTTTGTAAACATATATCTAGATATGTCATCTATCTTAAAATACCTACACAAACAGTATATTTGTACTTCTCAGAACCTATGATGGTCTCTGAATGTTGTAGGGTAGTGTTTATAAGTATTCACTAGTCTAACTTATTGCTGATGTTGTACAATACTTTTATATCTGACATAACTTTGCTAGCTTTTATAAATCTAAGCATATATATTCAATCTCCTTTACCTCTCCCAGCCTGTGTAACATATTTCATTACTGTGCTTGACATGTTAGACCCTGCTATGTATCAAATTCATTACCACTCTGGACAAATACAGGTATTTGGGCAGTTAGCTTCACAGAACTGTAGATGACCAGATTTTATTTTTACAGTTCTCTGCAGATGTTCCTGTAAACAAACTGCTGTTTTTTCTTTTTTCCTTTTTTTTTTTTTCTTTAAGGGTGGAACAACAAGAACAACAAGGGTGGAATCTCAAGAACAGTTCTTGAGAACTGTTTCTGGAGATACTTGCAATATTTCATTTTAGTTCACTAGGTTAGAAGATGTTCAAGATTTTTAGTGCAGAATTAACAAGTCTGTGTGACTGGGATGTTCAGTCATAGAGGACAAGGAAGAGTTTAAGTGTATAGCTTCTGTGGAATGTAAGGATGAAGTGAAAGCTTTTAAGTAAATGAGTAAATCTCAGTAATGAAAACTGGTCAGAAACTATTCGTACATTTTATATCAGCAGATAACATTAAAATAATTTGTCAAACACAAATAATACCACGTGTATACATACATGTATTCTCTAGTTTAGCTGTAAGAATTGATAGGGATGAAAATAAACTGATTGTGTCAAAATTGGTGCAGCATGTAAATACATTAAGTCTTGGAATATTAATGATGGTGTCCTTCCACAGAGAAAAGAACGGATGAATGTGATCAATAAATGACCATTTTTTAATTTTTATTTTTTCCAATTTAATTGAGGCCAATAGAGGTTTCTGTAATGATGCAGTTGTCATGGAATGAAATGGGTGATGTGAAATAGAACTGAAAGAGATATGAACTGAACAAGCCTCAGAAAAGGAAGGAAAGCAGAGAAACAATGAACGATAACAATGCGTAAATAAAAATATTCAAGATTATTCTGAGCTTTAGAGCTAATGACTTATTTTTTTCTCTAGTTAAGGTGTGGGCTCTGAACTGAGAGGTGCATGTTAAGATAACAAATATGAAATAAAGAAAGATGTACAGGTGCAGTGGAAACTTCATAGTTCAGAAGGTCAGCACATGTGGACTAGCAGATCAGTCAGTCTTTTCCAGTTTACACAAGGGAAAGGTTTCTGTTATATGCTGAAGAATGGTAAATATAAATATTTCAAAGTACAGACTAAATAAAAAAAATATGTGGAGAAGCAGCACTTTTATTTTCTAGAAATGCTTTATTTGCCCAGAAATTAAGTACTTTGTTTTTATTACAGATATTTTTACTAGGGAATTTGAAAATATTAATAATTCTAATCAGTTCAAAAAGTTTTTTGTATATTTTTTCCTCTTACTATTTGACAAAAGCCTGTCTGACATGACATACTTAAGTAAAATGATAGATGCTCTTAACTTTTTATTTGATTATATGAATGTACAGATCATGAAATGTGGCTTCAGACACAGCGAGGTTCTGCTATTATTATCTGCTTTCTGTTTCTTCAAGAAGGTCCTCTAGTGTAGTAATTTCTTAATTTCTTTTCCCTTTACACTTTTTTTTTTCCTGTGTACCACCTGGAGAGATCCTTTTGGTTCCTGCTATGTTCCTTCCTGTCCATGCTATGGCATGTCTGCTATAACAGACTCTTTGCCTTAATTCTTCACGTAGGTCACAGATAATTTCCTCTCCTATGAGCAAGATTGATTTTACTTTATTTTTTAAATCTCTAATCAGTCTTACAAAGCTTGGCATTAGCTGTGTTGCAGGTCCACAGAAATCTAGTATTTTTTTGTGAGCATTTGGTTTTTGAAAGTATTTATAAGTCTGTCTGTAACACTGGTGCATTTCCATCCCTTAAATCCATATGCTAAGATGGAAAATGACATTTGAATTGAATATTTAGATTTTTTTTTAAGCTGTTGACACCCAATGTATTTTATTTGTTTTTTTTTTTTTTTTCTGTATAGATTAATAAGTATGGTAAAGTCTCCAAATATATTCCTTCTTTGACTTTTCACATTATATTTGAGTGAAGCTGTGGGCTCTGGCTAAGACCTATCTGTTTGTTGCTTCAGAACCAAGAACATCTTTCTTGACAAATCTTTTGAGCTTTTCTTCCACAATGGTGAACTCTTGGAAGAGCTGTAGTTTAGCAAAACCTAATTCTAGTGTACCAGTGTGTCTCTGCCAGGTTGTCACTGAAGGCAATGAGGAACAGAAGAAATGAGAGAACACATCCTTTTCTGACACTGTTGTGTGCACTAATCTTTGAAATTCTGTTTACTTCTTTATTACTGATCTGAAAAACCTTTATCACTTTTCCTAAAATGCTATACTTCAAGATAGTGAAGTATGTCTTTGTATTTTTCTATAGTCATAAAATCTGAGACTGTACTACAGTATTTCTTCATATAGTATGTACTATACTCCTGTTAGGCTGGAAGTGCTGTCTCTTCCTGCACAGCTATAATGAGCTGAAATAGAATTTACTTGATTTGGATGGTTGAAAAAAAAAAAAAGAAAAAATGATCCTTGAAAGTCTCCTGCTGACTCCCAGTATGAAGAGAGAGAGCCTGAAATATTTAGCAAACTAGAAAGCATGAAGCAAATATCTGGGAATTGGTGAAGTCTGTGTACAGAAAAATGGTTCAGTCTTTGCTTGAAACCAAAATCAAGGTTCACAGGAAAGCCTTGTGTCACAGGTGAATCAGTTCCATCTATGGCTTCTGCAGGAGTGTTTTACTTGTGTTTGGACATTCTGATTTTCTCAGTGCAATAGGATGAGCTGTGCTCACCCAAAACAAAAATAACAAATATATTTTTTTTTTATAAGACCCTTTCTCAGATCGTAAGAAGGGGTTTGAATATGTTTGAGTATATTTATATGCCATTCAACCTGTGAGAAAGTGTAAATGACACTTAATACCACTGCAAATCAGTTTTATCACTTGCTGTCCACATAGAGTAAAATCTATCAACTTATTTTTAATGTTGTCTTCTGAACACTAATAAATTCTTTATTGACTTCTCAGTTGTGTCCAAAATTCCATAGAAATAACAATTACACTCTTAATTCAAATCAGTAGAGAACAGAAAAGTTGACTTTTTACAGAACAACAATTGAGAGCATATATATATGTATATATATCTATATATATCTGAATATATATCTAATATATTCAGATTTTAATCCAAGAGAGTGGAAAAATCTAACATAAATGAAATTATTAATGCCCGGCAATGTGAATTAAAATCATGTCCAGATTGTGCTTAATATGCTAACTCCAAACTCCTTTCCATCCCTCTGGATTTAACAACTGTTTTCAAGTACAGTAACTCAGGATGTACAGTTTACTTCCACTTGACCAAAAAAGAAACACAAGCAGAAATTACTCTAGCAGTACATTGTTCAATTAATGTTCAAGAACATTGAGATTCAGCATGAAAATTCTAGATATATGTATAGAGCATTAATCAACCCAGTTGTTATTGTTGTATTCTTGTACACAAGCTCCTCAGTTTAAAAGAAAATGAAAGAGATTTCAACTAAAACATGGCAGACATTAAGGAATGTGAAAGGAATGTTAAAGAAAAAAATCTCATGGTAGTCTGAAAGGTTTTTATCACCCATTCTGATCTTTAAATAGGTTGTAATGCTTAGACTGATGCTGCAAGTATCGATGTAGAAAATGAATAGAATGAATCAATATAATGCAATGTAGAAAGTAGGTATTTCTAAAATATACTCACACTTTTAGTAAAATGTTGGTAAAATCTGCCAAACTTCAGGTTTCTCTGAACAATAGTTATGGCTTCTTCTGAAAGCTGCTTCAGTTCAACAAGCTGTATTTCACACACTTGCCTAATACAAGTTCCAACGGCCAGCATCAAACCTGTTCTTAAGAACAGGTCTCATCAAGGTCTTTTCTATTAATCTCTACAGTAAAAGAATTAACTTCAAGACACTGCCACCATGCTTATCTAATGATTGTAACTCCTGCTTGGAAGCTGTGATGAAGTTTTATAATTTCTCTAAATGACTGCTATTGAAATAAACAGCAAATCAGAATATATGAAACACTGAACGAACATGATTGTACATTGCAACCTTACACTGAAAAATGCTTTCTGCTAAGCAATTGCTTTTCTGGTAAATCTACATCTCTGATGCCAAAATTATTTCAGATCAGAAACATCATACTTTGACTCACATTAGATTTGCTATTTATTTTTTTCTTAGTTGCTAAACAGCAACAACAACTTTAAATTTAAAGTTAATTTTTACTACCAATTAACTAACATGTAAACACACCCTTCTCTGAGAATTCAACTGCACCTTTGTTGTATTTACATATTGTACTTCTACTACATAGGAAACAGTTCTATCTCCACAACAGCTTTATTGCTGCTCACTTCTTTGGCTGGGAACTGTAAAATAAATAAATAAAGATGGAGGGCTCCCAAGGGCGCTTTTTTTTTTTTTTTTTTTTTTTTTTTTTTTTTTTCTTACAGCTAGCGCAAAAGGAAAATAAAAAGATGAGATGAATAAGAATAGTTCCTGCAGAACAGAGGAAAAATCTTTTGAATGTCCTCATACTGTACTATTCACAAGCACAATGAATAGTGTGAATCGTACAAAGTATTGACACACCTAATATCTTCCCAGATACCTGGAATGCATTATGTCAGATTCTTTGCTTTTGTTGATCCAAGACATAGAAGCAGGTGGTTCTTAATCCTTAGGATCTGTCTTTGGATCTGGAGGTGGGTAAGAGTAGATTTAAAACATAGCTGGAGGTCTTCTGTAGCTTTGCAACACATATGCTGTTTGTTGGAGGGCAAAGGACAACACAGTAAATGTATTTAGTATTTTTATAGAACCTCTGTTTACTGATGGTTGTCATTTCCTTGATTATTTAGGTTGCCTGAATTGGAGAGTTACAGCCTGTAGTGATTCTCATAGACAATATTTTCAACAACACAATCTTACATCTTAGTGAAAGATAACACAGGGTAGTGATTTTTTCCTTCCCTATTTAGTAGTGGGTAAAGATGGAAAAGTAGTAGAAAAAGTAATGTATTTATTTGCTTTCTTTTTGAATATGAATATTTGAAGGGATTTTTTTTTTGAATGTATTTACATATTTATTATCCCAAGGAAGATTTTGTGTGTGTCACAAAGCATGTGTGGGATGCCTGTAGTGTAGATGTTATAGATGCATGCCTACAAAAAATGTGTATAGTACAAATGTATGGGATAATTGGCTTTATTAGGTGTGTCACTCTGTGTGTCACTTGGGAAATTCCTACAGATGTTGTTGATTCAGGAATTCCTAGAAAACTCCTGAAGATTATAAGAAATATCCTAAATTTCCAGGATCATAAAAATTCCTGTAAAGCGATGGTGTGCTCCTGGAAAAGCTGTAGATTCATTAATCACTAGGATATATTGAACAAGCCCCCAAAAGGCTCTTGAGGCAGAAATTCTGAGAAGTCCTTGAAAGCAGTAGTGAAATTCTTAGAAAACAAATGGGGAAAAATATCTTAGAAAACACAGGTGTTATTCCTGAACAGCAGTAGTAGGGCATTCCTGGAAAGCACCAGGAGCATTCTGAGAAATCACTGGGAGAACTCCTAGGAAGAAGTAAGATTTGCTGGAAAGCATGGGGAGACAAAGAATAAGCAAAAAGGAAATTCCTAGAAAGATGCTACAGCATCTCATTGAATATTTTAGAAAGAAGCAATACAGGAGGATACCATTTAAGAGAACCTGCACTATCACCAAGAGAGTTTAAAGATATTTGTTATACCTGTAGTCCTAACATGCCTTAAATATACACTTTCCTATACAGAATATTTTCAGAGAACTTCCTGAATTGGGAATAGTTACAGCTGTCTGTACTGGGAAAAGATTGATGTTAATGGGGAATCTATTTCAGGATTTGAATCCAAGCTAACACAACACTTCTCTTCTAGCTATAGAGTCTTTAAAAGTGCTGAGATGAAATAATTGTTTTTACTTACTCTCTTCATGAAGTTCAAAATCTTTATTTACTAGCAGTGTGCCACTACAGAGGTGGTTTGCTTTGAATACACTTGGAAGCTATCCCCAAAATCCATATGCACATTAGTTCTCTGTTAGCAACAAGCAATTATAAAATTAGCAAAACTTAGGGTATGAAGGTTACCTTCTTCCCCCTTTCTTCAATCTGCTGTATTAATTCAGGGTTTTTTACTCCCTATTGAACCTTCCTTTTCCAGCTGGCTTTTTTTCTTTACTATAAAAAGTTACTCCATGCACATTTATTAAGTTTTTGTTGAAGATTAGTTTAAGATTATCAGGAACACTGTTAGTTTTAAGAGCTGTGTTTGCTTAATAATTCTCTGCAAGACACTAAGCCATCCCATTACTCTGCATCCATCCTGCTCCACCTAAGTCTTTTCTACTTCCGAGTAATTATGCAAAAAGTATCCCACTGTTGCTAACATCATTGAATTAACAGCTTTACTACAGAAATGCAGCCATTAGTATCAATAGTGTTTCTGCCTGGGTAGAAGATAAACTTTCTAACTGTTATTTTTCTACTACAACAATTCCAGCTAAGTTACAGCACTAAGTAATTTTAACTATGCTAAAATGTTTGTTTAAATTCAATTGAAGGCTTTAAAATATAATTTATGTGCCTTAAACTGCTAAACCTTATACATTTTACTGTTTAATAAAGGATACTGTAGGCTGACACAGCTTATCTGTAGTTCTGAAACCAGACTTCTCAGCATGATGTTTAGGAGTGGATCTTGATGCATGTATATGCTAACAAAGATTATCAGAAATGCATTCTTTTCTAGTTGCTTTGCATTGTTGTTAAAATGTGATCTTTTTCAAAATGAGCCTATAAACTTCAGGGGATGGGGAAGCATATGAGTTGAAAGAAAGGGGCATTAAGAAAGTTTCATAAATAATTGATTATACTTTCAGCATTTATCTTTCTTAATTCCTTCTCAAAACACTTCCCTTGTTCTTTTTCTTCTTATTAGAACATTTTCTGCCTGTATTTCTCTCACTACAGTAGGTGGAGTTTCCATATCTGTAAGGAGTAATCCTTTTTGTCCCATATTTCCTTTGTAACTTTCAATGTCACGTTCATCATGAATCCACAGTTTGCTTCTCTCTGCCTGGGCTGGTTCCAGCATGATGCATCCCTTGTGGTTTCCCATCCTGTTTTCTCTGACTATACAGGGATTACTGTTCAGTGTTGTTCCTCTCCTCTGACTGAACTGAACTGAAGGTGAAGTTGTTGACTGCATCCATGCTTCTGCAGAAGAACACCACTCATTCAGTATCATAACCAGTATTGTTTCCTAGATTGTTGACAGGATTGTTTCCTGTCTTGCACTAGCATAGAATGAAAGATTATAGAGGCGTTCCCTGCTGATCATTTAGAAATTGCCAACCTCCCTGCAGTGCAGAAACCATTTGAAGTTTAAAAACATAAAGTACATAAAAAAACGTACATCAGTGTTTTCACACAGAAACCTTACCAGTCGTATATGACAACCAGTGCTTCTTATTCTCAAACCAAATTTAACAAGAAAATGCAAGCAGAAAGATTAAACTAGTGGTTCATTTTCTCCAGTATTATATCTCTAAACCTGAGTAGCAATAGCTCCTAATAAGGTTGAAATTATACTAATTTCTGCCCTCAACAGGAAATATTCTGGTTTTGTCTGTTGACAGGTTACCTTTCAACCTTTTTATTTTTATTAATATTTCTGTGTATTCTAAGAAGTGAAAAAAAATGTATATGCATAATTATGGTAACAAGATTATTCAGAATTATTATGTAAACATAAATATATTCCCTCTTGGACAAGTATGTACCTAACATTTTGCACCACCAGTCTTAATTTTTAGAATTAAATGTAAATGAATGGGAATGGAAGAAAAAACAATAACAAAAAAAACCTGAATTGCACCTCAGAAACGTATCTTTCAGAAGGAACAGGGAACTTCGTTTTCACTAGTTCTTTTGCTCAGCTTTTATAAAGTTGTGCTGTCAAAATTGTCCACTGCCTCGATTTTTCTTCTGGATCCCCATTGAATTTAGAAGCTGTTTATAAATTTTTCGTGCTTCTCTTGTGCTTTATTTTGGGGATTTCTTTTTACTTAAAGTGTAATGGCAAGTCTGACTGGAACACATTTTTCAATATTTTAATATAATCCAGTCTAAGGCAAAAGCATGACAGAACAGTGATAAATCAAGCAGGTATTTTTTATACAATCATATCAAGCATCTGAAATCCTTCAGAAAAGCAGAATTACACTCGCACATACAAGGAGGTAAAGGCCTTGTAAAAGGAAAGGATCAAACATAGAACTAATTAAGTATAAATAGCATTGCATTCTGTTTTAAAATAACCTCCGATATAAAATACCGTTTTAAAAGGATATGTTTTCTCTTTGAAGGAGAGAGATTTGGGCTCTAGGGAATGGGCTTTTTCAGCCCCTCTTATTGGTGCTTGCCTTCTGCTGTATGTGTTGTTTCTAACCTTAGTTCTGAGCTGAATCTCAGTTAGGAATATCAGAACATAGGACAAATAAATGATGGAAAGTTCGCTATATGAAAGTGCATTCCTAAAATCACTGAAGGGAGGGGAGAATCCAGAAAAACTACCTCCCACACAGAAGCCAGAGCAGTATTTAGATAACTCTATGGATAAACTACATGATTGTAATTTCCAGTATGACTTCATCCCAAATTTGCAGCACTTAAATTGCAAAAACTCCTACTAAACTAATTCCTAAAATGATCTGTGTGTGAAACAAAGCTTGTCAGTGCTGTGATTTCTGACACTGCTATTGACAAAAACACAAAACAGTGGATCCAAACTATCCAGGCAGAAGTTTTTCCTAACAAAAAAGTGCAATGTCAGTCAGTCTCATGTGTTTTTATTTCCAATGGAGGCACTGATGATAATTAAAGTGATTAGCATATTAAACTGTAATATGTCAAAGCTACTTGTGATATTGAATAGTTGAAGTACCTATATCATGGTCACAGGATCAGTTCCCTGCTTACATATACAATAAATTTCCCAAATGTATGTCTTTTAGGAAAGTTGTGAATAAGTATAAAGCTATTGATGCTTTTTTTGTATTCTATTTTAAGGGCCTTTTGGAAACACTTTTAAACACTAGAAGGTTTATTGCACTTTTGTCTTTGGCAGTGCCACTACATTTTTAAATTTCAGGGTATTGTGGATCACAAGAAAGAAGGAGAGACCAAATCTTTGATGTCTTTATTTTGGCTACTCTAGCATCTATTCCACCTTATCCCTGTTTGAATTTGCATGAATTGCTTTGCCCTTCTGCATCTTGGTGTTTTTTTCTTTTTTTTAATTTTTATTTTTCCCTTTTTCTCCTTACTTTTAATGCAATGTTCAAATCAGTAAATTCTTTGATGTTGGGATTGTGTCTGCCTTTGTGCTGGCTTAAATAGGCTAGGAAACTTTCTGATAGGGCTGCAATAGCATAAAGCAGATTTTGGATGGTATGAAACAAGTCTATTCTCCATAACTTTTTTTGTCAGAACTGATCAATTGTAATTGGGGAGGAATGTCCTTTTTATCTATAGAAGAATGGGTATGTATAGGAGAGCCCTAAGCTGCTGGTTGAGATGGAAATGGTGTTAATATTCCACCATTGTCTTGTAAGTGCTTGCTTGTTGCTTGTCCACATCCTACAGTGTCATAAAGGATTTGCTTTACTCTTTTATTATTAATTATCTTTCATTTAAAGACCTAAGTATTTTTTTCCTTTCTGATGTAAATTAGAACAATTTCACTGAAGTAACAGAACTCCTGATTTCACTGGCTGCAGTTCTGACCTAGTCTGTCTGTTCAGCAGCTATACCATTACATGAACACTTGTAAAATACTGTCCTTATCTGCTTTTCTTTCTGACAGAGTTGTATATATGAAAAGATAGGGAATTCATAATCCCCAGTGCTAGTTTCTGTTTCCAGAAGTCTTACCCAGTGCAGCACTGACTGCCTCTGAATAGAAGCTGAGGGTGTTAATTACTTTGCATGCCAAGACCCTCTGTAATAGCAGTTTTCATGAACATGGGTAAACAACAGGGTGGGAATACGGTCCAGCTATGAAAGAGAGTGAAAAGAGATTTTATCAATATTGATCTGAAGCAAACAGATTAGTCTGAAAGAGGACTGTTTAATATGATCTGTCCAAAAAATATGAATTGTGGAATTAATTCAAAAATAATGCTTCACTACCATATATTTCAATGAGAGTATTTTGTTGTCATTACCAAAGATCTGAATTAGTTTCACTGTTGTGTTGCCATGCCAACAGAGGACTCATCAGTTTATTTGCTCCTGCTGTCAGAATAAAACATTTGAGTTTAGTCCTCTGAGAAAGCCAACTATAGTCTGAGTGAAACATCACAAGTGTCTTTCAAAATTGAAAACAATTTCTTCAAATATATGCACATGTATTGCTCAGAAGACAAAGATTAGCTGATAGGTTAGAGTTAGATTTTATTTTCTTATGTTTCTTCTTAATTATTAATAAAACTTTTATAAACAAATCATATAGGCATAAGTAACTTTAGTGCAATTGGGTACCACAGTGATGAATGTTAGAATTACCTAGTTAACAAACAAGTCCATTAGATATCCTCTAAAGGTTGATACCTGGCACTACACCAAGATGCAATTAATCACTCAAAGAAAAGGGTTTCTATATTTAAAAGCAGTAGAGGTTCAGCACGTATACAGCAGTTAGCTGAGTAGACTGAGCAAAAGATTATTGGTATAGCCTACTAGCTACTACCCAAACTAAACCAGTCCAGCTAGTAATAATCCCTGCTTCCAATGCTAAGAAAAAGTGCAAGCTAGAGGCATTAATATTAATCTGACTCTTGACATTGATATAACACCTCTGGTATTTGGAAATCAACTCTCCTCCAACATTTATGAAGCTAGCCACCAAGGTCCTCTTCTTATTTTCTTGACCACAAAAACATTGATCTTTACTGAGTTTTTGGACAGCTCCACTCCCCATTTAAGCTTAACTTCTTCACCTGATAAGTTGTTTTTTTTCTTCTAGCTTCCATCAGGTACATTTCAGATGTTGGTCAATAATTGAAGACCATCATATTTCAGTAACCCATTTGTATCTAGATAAACTGTCAGCACATTCTGTACCTGTCTCCTGCTTCCTAACAAGGATGGGATGGAAAGATAGCTGATGGTGCATTTACACAAGGAAGGTATAGGCAAAACAGTCTGTAGAATCTCAAAATGATCCCTGGTGTGACAAGCTGATGGACAGAAGCAGGCCTCAGGCAAGGATGGTGTGAGAATAAATACATGATACTTAGTCACATAAGAGGTAGCTAATGTCCTTGGTGAACCCTGAGCTGAGAATCATACTGCTTTGTCATGGCTACCTAAGAAAGTAACTGAAGATAGCCCCAACACAAACCTCCATATTGTAATCTAGAGATTACCTAAATTAGGGTGAGTGCATCTGATAGTTTGCAAACTCTGAGATTTGCTCTGAGATCTAGACCATCAGAAGAGTAAAAGTCTGGCATGCCATGTGGCAGACTGTCTATTCACTCTAAGAGTAACTTGGAAGTCTTTAATTGGTTACAGTGGCCTTTGGATGATGGCACAGGTTCAAAAAAAGATCTGTATTTCTGTGACTGAAAGGAGTGTCCAGAGTTGTTATAATAAAAACACATCAGAAGTGACAGTGTATCTTTTGTGTTGGGGTAAAAGCCAATTTCCTTAGAGATCAGAATAAAACCCATGGTGGCAGGCCTTAACAGAAACAAACAAAAACAAAGCTATCCCTCATCCGCCTGCTGTTTACATCTCACTCTGCTACGTGATGCCACAGCTTTCAGAAACAAAATAATATGATCTGGATCTGATCCAATATGACAATTCCTATAATTCTATTTACTATTTGATTTTAGTAAGGATGCTCTGATGGATAAGAGCATCCAGAATCAGGCTCATAATACATATAAATGATGTCATTTATTTGTTGTATAATTTATTGTTCATTTATGCATTCATCTTTGCATGAGTTAGACTTTCATGCTAATTTCTCTGACGGCTGGATTCATCAAAATGATAACCAGGAGATATTTTTCATTTTAACAGATACAAATGGCAACCTAGTGCTTCCTTATCTGTTTTCTGAAGCATACAGAATAGCTGTTGGTATAATTACTAGATGTTTTATTATTTTTTTTAACAAAGCAACAGAATTTAATAAATATTAAGTTATAGAATTCAGAGCTAGATAAGGCCTATTAATTGATTTAATATGTCCCCTGTGTGAATTATACAGAGCAAATTAGGATCCTATCAGGCATTAAACTAATAACGCACTCAATAGTAGTTTGGTAGCATTCACTGTCATTCAGCATATGCTGAATCCTGCTCAGTGTAATCCCTGCTCCAGAGGTAAAATTTTATGAGATACTAGATATCAGGCAAAGAAAAATGTGATTGTGGTTTCTGTGAACCCTTTACATTTTTGTAAACCCAGTATATTGCATATTAAAAATGAGACCCTATTGGGTCTCTACTTTAGGCTAAAACCAGTAATGAAAAGGAGCGTCATGCTTTCTGTTGAGGCAAATGAAATAGCAAGCAACTAAGAGGATCAATTTTAGCTAGTGCAGGAGAGAAAACTGGTGCTGAAACTGCAGGCAAAACAATGCCCAATCTCCCTGGAAGGGAAACAAGATACTCTCACATCTCTGAATCCTTGAGAGAAATGAGAGTAAATCAAATGATGCTAAATTTGATAGATGAAAGTCAGTTTATACTTATTTTTCCTCAGAGGAGTACATCAGGATGGTTAAATAATCAAATTAGGACTTGATTTCGATAGAGTTTATTAGGCTGCATATGTTTTCTACAACTCATAGAAAAGTTCTCATCTTTGTGATAGATTTGCTGTTTTGTGGCTCATTTACCTTTTTACTGGGGCAAATCATTGTGCTTTGCTAGAGGGGCTGGCTCAGAGGTGCCATGAGAAGTGCATCGGACTGTTGTTGTATGTGGAGATGCAAGTACAGAGATGAAGAATCATCAGGCTCTAATTGTCACTCCTAGCTGTTTACCTGAGTCTTAGATTAATATACTCTGTATTGTTTCAGCTAGACTGTAGCTTAAGACAAACTTGTTTTGTGGTGCAGACACTTTCTGCAAGCTACAAAGAAAGTTTGATGCATGCTGAAGGAAAAAATGCCTGGGTCATGTACATCCAAGTCCTTACCAGCAATGTGGCTGGACTCCTGTACTGCACCCAGCATGCTACTACATATTCCATGGCATGTAAAAGAGCACCAGTATTATAAGGCCAAGATGAGGCAAAAAATCTGCTCCAGAATGCTCTCGTGATATCTCAGATTGCCTAGTAGACACTCTGTCCATAGAGGAAAGAATCTGCTGTTGAATAAAGTAATGAAAACTAAAGGCAGGAGTAAAAGACTTGATTTAAAAGTACATCAGCAAATAAATAGACAGGGTCACTATGCTGTCTTAACAGAATGAATAGACTAATTCCTTCAAGTCCTGGGTTAACTGTCAGAGCAAAAGTAAAGTACAATTACTTTAAAATTAATGTAATAAATGAATGGGTTTGAACATTAAAGGAGATTGTGTTTCCTGCTCTGCATGTTTTAATTTAAATTTGTTTCCTATTTAACAATTACAAACAAGGATTTCATTATTAAAATTGGTTATTTGTTAATCAGGCTTAAATTCTGTATCTTAATTAATTCTGCAAGGAATTTAATGGATCAGGTTATTAGAAAACTGGCAAAGCAGGCAAAAAAGTGAACTTTTGCTTTTAAAATCCTGTTTTAGCATTTCACAGTTGGAGCTTGTTCAAACTATTATATTGTAAGAAAATGAATGGATTATAAAAGTTAAAAATAATGCAACTTTGACACCTGTTTCCTGTTTTGAAAGCTTCCCACCTACATATTTCATGCATTTCCGTTCTACTTAGTCATATATCAAGTGTACATTTAGTATGGAATATACGCACCATATGTGGGATAAGTGACAGGAGTATGCTTTACAGAGTGCTGTGGCATAGCCAGAAGGATCCGTTACCTTGCAGGGTGTGTGCATGGTTTCAGTAGGTGCCAATGTGAGTCAGCCAGGAATATTAGAAGGTGGAAGCAGCACTCCATTCCGTTTGGGTGCCTCCTCCAAGCAGCAGTAAGGGGTGCCAGAGAAAGGCACTTCTGGAAATGGCTAAGTGTGGCAGTTTTCATCTCTGCCACTTTTGAAAGCCATTTCTACATTTCAGAAAATTTTAATTTTTCTTTATAAAGAATTATAAGAGGACTCCTTTGACCCATTCAATGTATAACAATAAACATTCTGCAATGTCTGGCAATAAAGGAGAAATTAAAGTTAGCCTGGGAGTGAGGGGGAAAACAATCCAAATCTTTATGGATGCAATTGTAAATTCTCTGCTGTGTTATTAACTATACGAACACTACCATCCTTCTAAATTTATAGATGTATTTTATATAAAGTATTAAAATTGTGTGACTTGAAGCTTTCCCATGAATGCCTTGCTACTGAATGAATGAGAATACGAAACCATCTAATCTGTCCCATAAAGCCCAGCTAAACTGAAGCCTATGAACAAATGCCATTAAAAGTCTGTTATCATTTTTTAAAATTGCATTCCCTGGACACTGCTTTTGAAAAGTAGTAAGAGGAAGCTATACATCTCTAAATGCAGTTAGCTATTCCATATGCATAATATTGTAAAACTTTATATGCTTGGAAATTCAGGCCTCTGAAATCCTTTCATTCAAGAGATCATCCTAAGGCTTTTGGTGCTGAAAATGAAGTGGTTGAGGACAGTTTTTCTTGGCAACATGTCTGGATTTTAGAATGACATATGGGAGAGATGAGCACGAGATGTTATCTCGTTTCCTAAGGAAAGAGCTTTGTGCACCCTCAAGTACCTGAGGTGACACTGATATATTTTCTCTCCATCAAAGGGTTTTACTGGGCAAATTGCAAGGGATGTTGAAAGTGATAAAAGGAATGCATCACTGCATATTTGCTTTACAAGTAAGATACGTAAACAAAAAGTTTTCTTGTAACCACCTCACAGAAGCATCCCCAGTGCCTTTATAAAAATTGATCTGCTTTTTGAAGCCACGTGCAGTCTGAAAGGCCAAGATTTCAGTCTCCAAAAAGAGGATGAAGGAATTGCCTCCAGATGATGTTGACAGCCCTCTAACACTATACTTCTTGACTGTCAGAGCCAGTACCATATGTTTGATGCTATCATTGAACAGAAATGTAGCAGGAATGTTAAAACATCAAGAGAGGCACGTTGATTTAAAGCGTGTGTGTGTATTTTAGAGTTGCATATTTCTTATTTGGGTTTAATTTTCTGTAAACTGATAGCAAAAGGTTAAGCACATGTTAAGCACATACCAAACATCTAGTAAATAAGGAGAGTTAAGTAACTTCTTTTAATGAAGGGTGCCTTAGAGACACTGAAGTAATACAAAGTTGTTGCAAAACTGAAAGTTTCTCCTCATAAACCAAAGAGCTTGTGTAATTGCATGCAGGGTTTCCATTGCTCTCAACTGGGTCATTTAGGCCTGTTTTTGAAACAGCAAAAGCCAAAGGATGGAGTTGTGTAGTTTGGGTGGGTTCCGCATAGTTGAGACCTTAAAATCACAGTGTGTAAGGCTTAAAACCTTAGTATGAGAATTCTAGTTTGTTACTGTATACCAAAATCATTTCATACACACATTTGTTTAAACACCAAAATGAAGTATTTAATTTCATTTGCATAAAAAATACATCAGTGCTAAAATAAATAAATTCTAGTCTAGGAATCATTGCTGAAGCATTAGAACTTTTCCCTAGGTGACATATTTGCATTCAATTAAATAAATACAAAACTTCTGTTGTGAAGTAGAAGACTATTATATGCAGCCTTTTTTTTTTTTTTTTTTTTTTAAAGCATCAGACAGTACTAGCCATAACATCTATTGATCACTTACTGTAAAGGGCTTTTTCTAATGGTAGTCATTCAGGCTTGTTTTTTTCTATACCAAGTGATACACTGATCATGTCATTAGAAGACCTTAGTCCCCTTTTGACTTCTAGGTATTATGTATTGACATGACCTTCATGGACTGATTTGTTTCATGTCCTATACTTAAAAATAATAATAAAAACAAAAAACAACATACCCATCTTCCCAGGTTTCTAGTTATCTGTTATTTTATCTGTTATTTCGAGTTATCTGTTATTTTAATTTTGAGGTAGGGACATGGAATAAAGGTAAGGTTATTCATTTAAGAAGACAAATTCTTATTCTTAAAACTTTACATGCTTCTTCAGAAAGTGGATGGGCTGGATCATAATCCAGCTGATGAGTGATGTGTAAATATTGAACTAGCACAATCCCTCCCAAAGGAGAAACTCTTTCCAAAAGAAGACAGCGTAACATCTGAGACTAGTCATTTTATTCCTTAGTTTTCCCTTCTTCCCTTTTGCTTTCTCTTTTTCTTGGATGAGAGAACTCCGGAGTAAGGCCAGCAGATAAACTCCCGCTCTTTACCCTGTAAGAAAATATGTCTCAGCCCTATCAAGAATATGGTTCCCTATCAGAAATCCCTATGATTGCCTATCAGGAATATGGCCTCATTAGTAACAGATGCACTGGAGAAAATGTTGACCTGCAATAAACCTATATATTAGTGGTATTGCCCCACCTAAATACTTTGTAGCTTGTATCATCCTCTTACCATTGATTTTATATATGGTGATCAACAGCAGTTCATATTTAGCATGAACCTAAATTATTTTCCTTTGCTCTAATCCTATACTGCAAACATGTATCTTTCCCTGTTATCCATCATTCTATCTATATCCATTTATCTATTTGTTGGTGTTCAAGGTCTTCTCTTTCATCATTTGATCCTTACTGATGATTATTTTTTTTAATGCCCCTAATTCTAGCATTAGTTTTTATAATTCTTTGTATTATGTTAGGATCATAATTTGCAAATCCAGACACATCAGCATCACTTGGATACTGTGTTTTTTTGTGGTAGTCATTACAAATAACAATTCATGAAGTTTAGTACCAGTAATTTTAAACAAGTTCCAGATTTAAATGGTGTTATATGGCTTACTGCAATCTGAAAAATTATATATTTTTTTCATATCATTTGTAATAAAGTCCTTGCTGTTCCTTTATAAACTTTTTTCTTTTTTCTTACAATGATTGTAATTTTGCCTAGATTAATTCATCTGTATGTGAACCTAATATGGTCCTTCAGGGTCATGAAATTCAATTTTTTTCCCCTTTAATAATGCAGCCAGAATTATAAAATACTTTACATGCAGACAGATATCATTAAGTAATTGAATTCATCTGTATCTGAATGAAATATGTTCCTTCAGGGTCATGAAATTTAATTTCCCCCCCCCCCTTTAACAATGCAACCAGAATTATAAAACACTTTACATGCAGACAGATATCTATAAAAATTTTAAGTTTTTTTTTTTTTTTTTTTTCTGGTACATCATCTTTTTCTGCATATTCTTCAAAATTTTGCAGTTTACACTTTCCTCATTTGTTTCCAGCTTCTAGGGAGAATGCATTTGATTTACTTCAAACAACGTTTGCAAGGTCAGGATCTGTACCGATTTGTAGCTTACATTACCAAACAAGACCAGTGGAAGTAATGGTGCAGTGAATATGTAATTGAGTTTCAAGCCAAATTATAATCTAATTGATGACCTACTGGTGAAAGTATCCACTTCTCATTGACTGTTCCCTGAGCCAACCTCTTTCAGTGCACCTGACATTCATTAATAAAGAACAAAGCAAAGAACATCTGCTATCTCATAGGCTGAAACAATTGTGCACTAAGTTCATAGATATTGTTTCTTTTAGATTATGGAGATAAGCAATAATTCTAAAGCAGAAACTAGACTAGTTTGCATGTATAGATGAAGGCTGAAATGTGTATATGTATATCTTGATTAGGTAGTTATGGGGGACAACATTATCTAGCTTCCTCTTCATTTGAAAATAGCTGAGAAAAATACTGAGTAATACCTGCTCTCAAAGCACTTTTGGCCTCTACACAGCCATAACATTTATAGAAACCAGCTGCTATTGTACCTCAGCAAAGATTTCTGTGTTTGATTTTCTCACTTTCTTTGCATTTCTTGGTATGTCGTCAAGTCAGACATTAAAAAAAAAAAAATTTTTTTTTTTTTTTTTTTTTTTTTTTACCATATTGTTTTAAAATTTCTTATGTAAAATAGTCAAATACAGACTGGTTACTATTATCCAGCTGTTTCTTATGGAAAGTTATATAGCATAAAAAGATGGAAGTGGGAAATTCATAAGAAAAGCTTACCCACAATGTTATCAACATTTGTCAACATTTGCTTTTTTTTTTTTTTTTTTTTTTGACTGTGAAAATGAACAATCATAACATAGCAGACAGAAGAAAATGTAACTCTTTGAAGAGATGTTTCTCCCATTGGAAGGTATACTCTTAAAAATCTAGAAATCCTAAAGACTGATAACAGCTGTGGAAAGGGGAGCTTATATTTTTAGTAAAATATCCTTGCCAAATATATAGCTTATTAACATTTTCTTGTAAGAAGACATATATATGAAAATCCATAGGTAATGTGTTCTGTGTGTCAGAAATAAAGAACAGACAATACCTCTGGAAGTATAAATATATTACTAAAATAAGTACTTAAATGGTGTGTTAATTTGCACAAAAGTTTAAGAACAAAAAGGCAGGTGGAGGTACTATTTCTGAAATATTTAGGATAACAGTGAATTATAATTTTCCTCTTAAGTGAAAGGAAAATGACTTCATTTACAGCAGTGTCACTGCACTGGTATGAGTGAAGACGTGTATGAGTATACACAATGCCAAGAGAAACTGGAATAAAAAACAGCTACTTCCCAAGATTCAAGGAACTTTGCAAAACAGCACACTCTTTTTATTAGACCACATCTGCTAAGCCTGTGCATTTTCTTTAACCCAGAGAGTTACACTGGAAGGCTTGACATTCTTAATGGTGTTCTGGGACTTCTACAAAACTGCAAAAGCATGAATCTTGATTGAATCTTGATTACTTCTAATATACAGGGTTTTGCCCATAAAATCAGAAATTTCTCATGACATAAGTGAAGATAGCTTCACTTTGTTGTCTTCTGCTGTAAATGGGAGATGTAGCTCACAGGAAAAAAAAAAAAAAAAAAAACTTTTGAATACACATCTCAGCTGGTGCCAAAGCTTAGAACTTCATGCCCCTGAAAATCAGATGCCTATTCCACCTATACTCATACCATCAGAAGTCTTGTGTTGTTCACTGTGTGCTTACGTTCTGCATAGAATCAAAACTTTTTTTCTTTGGGAAGATTTGTAATTTCTTCAGCACCCAGCAAAAACAAATCTGTGAAATACGTTAAGCACCATTTGTTGGAGGTGTGCTTGCTGCCTGAGAAGAATACTATCATATATTCTTTAACCACAGCTGTTTGCTGTATTTCTGTGAAATGCTTTGCTCTTACCATTAATTCCTTTATGGACTGTTTTACAAAACACATTTTTTTTTTTCATGATTTTGCCAGTCTTACTGCAGTCATAATAATGCCGCATGCATAAACACAGTATTTTCATTATTTGAATCAAATGGCTATTAAATTACCACTAAACACAACAAGCTTACAGATCCAGTGTCTGTCTAGGTCTTCTGAAGAACTTAAATTTGTTCCTGCTTGAAAATGTGCATAGCATTCAGAGTTGCTAAGGAGTTCTATGACAAGAGAAGTACCTTTAGTCGTTTCCCATAGGAGATGTGGATGAGTCATTGAATTCAGGGAGGCTATTTCATTCTATGCTTGATTTGATTAAGCATAAGAGAATCTCTAAACAAATTAATATTCAACAGGACAAAACTGATGTTCTGCATAAGATATGCACTAAGTTGTGACAAATATTATTGTGATAGATCACTGAAATAACTCCCTATATCTTTTTAAGAAGTCAAAGAGCTTCCTAGCTGATACAACTGGAATATTAGAGAAAAGATCCGACATCAGTACACACGTAAACTTGCTGAATTGCACTTCATCTGCTGTGAATAAAGACTGTTTTGATTGAATTCAGGACTCCCGTATCTCAGAATTTTAGGTGCCTAATTTGCATTTGAAAAAAATAATGCTTCAATGTAGAATAAGAGAACAGTAAAAAGAGTTCAAGGTAAACGTAAAGGCTATCAGGAAAGATAAAAATCTAATCAAGATGACGCACAAGTGTAAAAGGTGCTTGGAATTGGGTAGCTTCTCCTTTGCCTTAAAGTTTCATCACAGGTATATGTATGTCTCTTAGAGTGTAGATAAGATTTCTGTAGAATGCTAAAAAACAGTGAAGTGATTCTGGAATCCCAAATGGTATGCTTAACCCCAAAGGAAAAAAAATAAAATATTTGACAGGAGCCATTTAAAATTCAAACCCATTTTTGTCTGAATGAAATCTGAGATGTATTGAGTGAACTCTTAAAGTAGAGTCCACCTCAGAGACTTTCAGCCATCTGAAAAATACATATATAATTCTTTATACCTAAAAGTGTACCTTATATAAGAATTTGAGAAGACATCTTAAAAAGAGTCTAAAAATGATCTTGAATGTGTACAGGGTTTAATAATCTTCGTTAACAAACCAATGAGCCTTACATTGTTTCATTATAATTTACCTACACAACTAACAAGTAATTCCATCCTTTGGAAAACCTCCATCAATAAATTTCTCATATATTAGTTGACAGATGACCCCATTTGATCCTAAGCCAATGCCAGGTGGAGCTCCAGGAGCTGCTCCAGGGTGACTAACTCAGTGGAAACTGGCAAAGAACAGCACGAGGATTGATTTGCACATTAAAATGAGATAGTAAGTAAAGTTATCTTGCTATGACAAGATAATCCCTTTCTTTTATACTTCATTTCTGCTTGCTTTTGTAAAAGAAGGAAAATACCAATTTCTCACCCCAGCCCTTAGTTAAATAAGTGCTGTGTGAACTTTCTCCTCTTTCTATCCCTGTAGCCACAGCAGTGTACAATGTACTCTTCAGCAGTATTGGACACTGTTACTCTACTGCAAGGTAAAAGAAAGTTGGCATACAATGATGATCTGTACTGTCTTTAATTTTAAGATTATATTTTAACATGATCTTGAAATATGTCAGTAGAGTGCAAATTTGTTGTGCGTTCAAGATTTTTGCAATTTGATTTTATGTTAATTTCTTATAATCTAACTGGCATTCATATGCTAATTTGTTATTAGCACACCAGTGTGTTCTTTTTAACATATGAGTAAGTGAACTGGTACCATCTGAGAAAGGAATTTAAAGAGACACAGGGTTGGCAAGTTTATTTAAAAAAGAAAACACAAAACCATATGCTACTGACATGTATTAGCATTATTTAGCATGAGAGAAATTTCTTCTGCTTCTCTGAAACTTATGCGGCCAGCCAAGGTGGGGGAGGCAATAGTGAGGAATATTGTTTGTATCCACACAGCTGTGCAGTCCTTCCAAATTTGCCCCCTATTGCACTAAATAGATCCTAAATGGATTATACTAGAGGGACAGGAGGGATGGATATCTCAAACATTCTTCTTTGTCTCTATAAACAAGTAAAGAAGAAGAAAGGAAAGACAGGGATGAAGTGGGTTGAGTGGTATCTCATAGCAGACCAGTGCGAAGTGCTCTTCTCAACTCATCGGCATCTCAGGGAAGGGGAACTCGAATGCAACTGTGTCCCTGAGATCCCCTGTGACACATAAATCTTACAGTTCTTCCAGAAAGACCTGGACTGAAAGATGATCAAATGTGTTGATTTTAGGAACAGTTATTTCTTTAGTGGGTGGGTGGATAGGGGCTACCTTGTGTGTAAGAAGAACGAGGTCTTCTCTCTCCCTTTCTTTTTTTTTTTTTTTATTTTTCTCTCCTGTCCTTCAACTGACATCAAATTGCACTGTAGCTCATGTATTTGCTTGTAGGATTCTAAAGTTAGTGATAGGGGAAGAAAATTACTACAGATACAAACATTTTCAGTGCTACATTTTGCAGAGCCTGAGACACCTGACTTGGGGTAGCTTTTCTATTTGTGAATCCTTTTGTCCTGAAAAAAGTTTATGGACTTGTATGTGCTTTGATAGTTTCATTATTGCCACACTTAAACTCCTCCTTTTCCTGTGAGGATTAGAGTGAACGTGTAAGACAGGATAGTGGGAGGTGAGAATTTCATACACATCCTACCCAATACTCAGAGATGCTTAGGAACTCTGCCATTACACAACTACAAATGCTGTGCGTCATACCTTTTTGTATATGCGTTGCATGATTCAGAAATGTGTATTGATAGTTAGCTGTAGCCACTTTTAATTAGTGTATCCAAATGTTTACTATGTCCAACACAATTACAAAAGGGAACTTCCTGAAAGCTGTGCATGTATATATATAGAGAGAAGTACAAACTCTTGCAGCACAAGGTATGAGTGATGTGTCTGCTGAGTGACCTTGTGGGTCAGGCTTCATGCTACAACTGACTTTAATTAGAAGCTGTCCTGTTCTTTACATTCATCAGAGAGGCTGTCAGGAAACTGAAATTCTGTGCTACCTTTGAAATCATAAAGGAAAATAAAGGATGAGAGATTCTGCAGAACTGAACAAGGAAAGGGCAAGCACATTGGGTTGCAGAACCCAAGAAGAAGAAGAAACCACTTTTGTAAATTTATAGTTGTACCATCATTTAAACTCGTGAGCAGTGAATGGTAGAATAAAATGTATTTTTCTCTGTTGAGGTAGAGAGAAGGAAGAATATTTTTAAGTTTATTCTTTCATTTTTGCAATGTTTTTTGAAGTCTTTATTTTCATTTTTCCCGTGGGTTTGCAAAGAATGATAGATACATCATTCTCATGTCTCAGTCTGAGGACTTCTAAGGGTACTACTAGTTGTGAGTAGTTTCCTTTCATGTGTGACCCAGCTCCTGTTTAAGAATGCTGGTGAGCTCACCCATTCACCAGATACTAATATGCTAAAGCAATTTATTTAGGAAGTTATTTTTTAAAAAAAATAATTTCTCCACTGGTTTTGTATCCAGAGAATTGAAATTTCAGATGTTTTTCAACTGATAAATCCTATCAATTTTCAGACATGTGGGCTTGTATTTTTTTTTTAATATTATTATTATTAAGACATTCCCTTCTTACATAGCATTGAATAAATATCCAGCTCAGAGGCATGCCCATGTGTTCTCTTGCAGATTAGGGAATTCCTTCAGATGGTGTATCACAGCACAGTGGTGCTGAAGTCTAATAAACAACACTTAATTGCAAAGTTTGCAGGGAGGTTTCAACTGGTTAGCTCAAGCACTGGCAGCAGCAACACAGGTCTCCACGCAATATTATCTACTTCTAAAATCTACTAAGACTCTATTGTACTCTTAATCTGTGAGTCACATGCTCTCACTTTCTCTAATTTACTTACAGAGTAAGTAAAATGGTGGGAAAATGATTAGAGAGCCAGGAATGTGCTTTCATACAAAGATGATTACTGCGTTTCTAGGCAAGATGGAAGTGTACGTTAAGTAAGGTGGAGTAAGGAAAAAGACCCCAAAACACCAAAACCTTATGTAGTACTAATCATACTAATCATATGGTGCAGTGTTTCATGGGTGGGTGAAAATCCACTCCTTTCATGAAGGAGTATATTTCTTAGAGATGTCAGCATATGCTGATTTTTTTTTTAATCTAACAAATTGAAATTTAGATTAAATTAACAGCTATCACATTAGTGATAGCTATTCCTGAATGTATATAAAATAAGCCAATTATCTGAGGCTGGTTGTCCACACACTGAGGTCATCGTTTTGTCATAATGACACTAACTGGCAGCACTGCTGACAATCATAGTATGCAAACCAGCAATTAGATAGTCATATTCATGAAAGAATACGTTCTCAACAGCACTGGTGATGTCTCAGTAATTATACTGAGTCATATTGCTGTGGGTGGTGTGGGGAATCTTACATTCTTCTCTGCCAATGCTAAAACTCCTCCGTTTTGTAAAATAATGTAGACATATAAAAATAATTTTACTGCATTTTTGGGAAATGTGGGTAATGATATTTAATAAAAATATTTACAGGGTGTTTTACATGGCCTATTGCAAAATGGATGCTTGCTTTTTTCTGAATACAAGTTTCTTTAAACTCATCAAGATGATGGGTAGGTGGGAGTGTAAGTAGGTGTCAAACAATCAAAAATTGTGGATCCAGTTACTCAAAACTTAAAAAAAAACTCTTTAAAAACAGTTTTTTTTTTGTTTGTTTGTTTTTTTTTAACCAAACTGTGTAAGTAATTCAGGGAATTTAGTCAAGCCTGCAATACAATTTCATCTTACTAGAAAAATTAACGGTGATGGATAGAGCTGTGCACAAAAAAAAAAAAAAAAAAAAAAAAAAAAAAAAAAAAAAAAAAGTAATGATGTTTTCCAGAGCATTTCAATATTTGTTAATATTCTGGTAAGTCTGGTGAGGTGCAGAGTGGATTTATCCTGTCTTCAGCAAAGAGACTTGGCAAGCTCCTCCAAAGCACAGAGAGGAAATCCTTGGAGGTTCTGCTTCAGAACATGTGGACACTGGCTGACAAAGATCTACAAGATTCCTTCTCTCATTTTCTCATGATCTCAACAGACTGACTTAAATATTTTGATTATACCACTACTTTGTGGAAATCAAGTAAACAAAAATATTTTGTTAACTAGTCTCTACCTTCTGGAAAAAGAAAAAAAAAAAAGTTACCATTTTTCCACTCAGATTTATGTATACATGTATACATGTATGCATGCATGCATCAGCTAAACTAGATTTTAGCTCAGATAACTGAAGTTAGAATGCTTTGATTCCATTTACTTATCTCCCCCTCCCCCTTTTTTTTTTTCTGATTCCTCCTAAGTCTTTCCCATATACTGTCCCTTCTGCCCTCCTTCAAAGCTTATTTCACTCAATGTCAGCGTTTTCAGACCTTTGCTAAGAAAATACTGCTGTGCATATGTGCCTCTACTTTGCAGATATCAGCAGCAATTAAGTCTTTTCGGATCCAGTTATCATGGAATCATAGTATATCTTGACTTGGAAAGAACCCACCAAGGATCGTCAAGTCCAAGTCCTGGTTCCACACAACACCACCCAAAAATCAGACCCTATGTCTGCCAGCATTGTCCAAGTGCTTCATGTGCTTCATGCACTCCAGCAGGCTCAGTGCCATGACCGCTGCCATGGGGAGCCTGTCCCTGTGCCTGTTCACCCTCTGGGTGCAGAACCCTAACACCTAGCCTGACCCTCCCCTGTCCCATGCCATTCCCTCGGATCCAGTTGCTGTCACCAGAGAGCAGAGCTCAGCACCTGCCTCTCCCCTTCCCTCATGAGGAAGCTGCAGGTCACCATGAGGCCTTGTCTCACTCTCCTCCTCTCTGGGCTGAACAAACCAAGTAACCTCAGCTGTTTCTCATATGTCTTGCCCTCTAGACCCTTCACTATCTTTGTAGACCTCCTTTTGGACACTTTGTAATAGTTTTGTCTATTGTGGTGTCCAAAACTGCACACAATGTTTGCAGTAAGGCCACACCAGCTCAGAGCAGAGCAGGATGATTGCTTCCCTCAACCAGCTAGCAGAGGCTGGCCCTTTTGATTTTCAGGGCACACCGTGACTCATTCAAGTTGCCTTTGACCAAAAGTCCCAGACCCCTTTCTGCAGGGCTGCTCTCTGTTCTCTGACCTCCAGTCTGTACATGTAGCCAGGGTTTCCAGCACTTTCTCTTGTTAACTTCATGCATTTGGTGATTGCCCAGCCATCTGATTGTTGAGATTTCTCTGCAAGGCCTCTCTACTCTCAAGGGAGTCAACAGTCTTCCCAATTTAGTGTCGTCTGCAAACTTACTCAGTATGCATTTGAGTTCTGCATCCAGATCATTTATAAAAATATTGAAGAGAACTGGCCCCAAGATGGACACCTGGAGAACCCAACTACTGATTGGTCACCAGCCTGATGTAACCCCATTTACTCACTTGGAATCTGACTCCTCAGCCAGTTGTTCCCCATTGTATTACTTTTTTGTCTGTTTGCTGGTCATTGTGTTTAGAAGGATACTGTGAGAAACAGCATCAAAAGCTTTGCTGAAATCTAAAAACACCAACTGGCTTCCCTTGCCCAGCCATGGTTTTTAAATGAGCTTTTCTGACTCAAGTTGTAATAAATGAAGAAAGAAAAAATTTCTTATTTTCTTAAAATCCTTTGTCCACCATTTGACATTATAGTGAAATTCATCCATTGACTAAATTTATATTACCCTGGGTTTACAACATCTCCTGTGAAGTCCTCAGGAATTTTAAAATGGTCAGGAAAAAAAAAAAAATCTTTTATTAAGGAATGTATATTGTAAGGGAGGTAATAAATCTTTATATGAAAGTCTGATATATCTTTTTATTACATGCATTATTGTGTTAATTTGAATTACGTGGATTATGAGAATTCTCCATATTCTCCTTATCTTGTTTTTAGAGACAGAAGTTGATCATGGGGAATTTTGAACTGCTTCTAAGAATTAGCTTAATTCTGCTTCTGCTGTAACTAAGGAAATGTTTAATGGCTGAAATATTGGTCGAGTTAAAACTGATTCTTGAGAAAATTTTACAGTCAGAAGAACTTTATTGCAAATTAGCATGGGTTGCATAGTATGGACTATTGCTTCTGTATCTAACATGGTTTATGAAATGTGTCCTAGCAGACTTAACAAGTTCCTGTGTCCCATGTTACACAGTTTGTGTAATGGCCCTGCTTTTTTATTATTATTATTATTATTATTATTTAAAAAAAAAAAAATCTTCCAAAAGTATATTACAGTTTGCAGGTATGAAAGTTGTCACTTTGGCACACATAAGTTTGTCACTTATGGACTGTGGAGTTGAGTATATAGAGAGTAGCTGTATTGTGAACTCTTCTGGAACAGACTGAATAGATAGTTCATGATTGTTGGATCTAGCTGCCAAATGATCCCTCTCAACTGCGTGTCAGTCCACACAGCCCCTCAAGAACTTTGTTAACTGTTGTTCCTGTGGGCAGACCAACACTGTGCTGAGCGTCATGTGAAGTAACTGTCCATGAACTAAATGCACAGGAAGAGGTGCTGGTGCTTTCTAGCTGTAAACTTGTAAGAAGTCTTTTTGGTCCAAATATGCTCCCTTGTAACTGTAAGGTCAGATTTGTTTTTTTTCTTTGTATTTTGCTTATTATCTGTCTGTTTCACTTCTGAATATTGCTTACTGGCTCAAGTAAGCAATATTCACAATATGACACTTCCTTGCACCTGCTTTACAATGCAAGAGTGTTTTAGACTGTAGTGTTGTTAACTACTGTCACTGCATGTTTTCTGTGTAATCTCATAAGAGATTGCACAGACAATAAATTTATGAGCCTGCAGTTTCAGAGGTTTTTAGCAGATCTACTAAAACCCTGTAAGAGATGCAGCAAATCAGCAATACTGCTAATCAGTTGTTATAACTAAAATTCTGCGTATTCAAAAATCTCTACTCTTCAGTTCTCACAGAAATATTTTCTTTTACTAAATTTATATAAGTACATATCTAATTCGTATAGAAACAAAGTAACTAAAATTAACTTTAAAGTTTACTTTAGGATTATATACTTTTTCATTTTCAATTTATCTTTTCTAAGATTTTGACGTGACAGAAGGTATATTATCCTGCTTGTCCCATATTATAGCTAACAGTTCAAGATAGTTCATCCCCCTCTACTTCATCGTGAGACTTTGTAGACCAGAGGAAAATTGCACTTTCAGAAGTACTAAGGATTACCATGATGGGTGGTTAGTACGGTTACTCTTAAAACATTCTGCAATAGAAATAGTCATCAGAAACCTGGGCCTTCATACAGAGCAAAGCATTGAAGGAGTTTTTGGCTGATTTGCTGGGTATTTCCTTTCATTAATTTTAGTTCCTATTTATGTGCAACAGCTAATGGAAGCATCACAGGGGAAATAACTGTACTACAGATATAATTGGGGGTTTAATTTATAGCAAAGTAATCCAACTGAAAAAATTGAAGGAAATGGAGTAAATTAGTCAAAAGCATCCATATAGGTAGAATATGTAGGGGTTTAGAGCATATATTCTGTCCAGGTAGTCTCCTACAGCTGAATGGAACTGTGTATTTCCACCAGAGTAATTTCCACATGAAGCAACTTGGAAGAATGACACAAAAAAGTTCAAATTTAACATATCTCAATAAATGAAGTAATGTAAACTTGAATTGAAATCCACACTTTCCTTTGTGTTGTTTAGAGTTCTAGGGTTAAACTGTGACCTTGTTTCAAGTAGCATAAGCAATTTCAAATGAGTATCTCCTATTTGTTAGGAGAGGGGGAAAAAGAACACAAAACACCACCACAACCAACAAATGAAACAATAACAACAAAAAACAAAAAGAGGCTGTATGTTATTTCAAGGTGCTGTTTGCATTTCTGCTGAGCAACCCTGTGATGCTCCCAAGGAAGAGCACCACAGACGAGGTTCCAACTCTCCGAGCTCCCCTGTACAGAGGTGTACTTCCTCCTGTACTTCCTCAGAGATGACACTTCAGCAATAGGCATGGAGACTGCATACGGTTATTAAAATATTGTGTGTCAAGTTCTGGTATGACTGATTGTAAACTGTTCTGTTGCAATCAAGTATTCTGACTATGGGGTTTCTGACCATAATACCCCAATTTAAAAATTACTCAAGACTACAGCTACAATTCATAGAAAACCTAATCCCTGCTGATACATGTTGGGCATTGTCTGTGAGCGTCTACCAAATCAGGCAATTACAGAAACCCAAGCTATAGGAATATAGCTTATGGCTCCAGATGGAGGTCTCTGAGACAGCCTTTCAAAGTTGAACAGTTTTGAGGATACATAAAAATGCTGTTTTGAGGTTATTTTTAGAAGAGAGAGGGAAAAAAAAAAAAACTTTCAGTGTTGTAGCTAAGTGTGGCTTTTCAGAAGCAGAGTTGAGCATTTTGGGAAAATGTAGATGCCTAAGGCTTACTTTATAATCCTAATTTATGAAAACATAAAACCTTAAAACTGGTAAGGATGGACAACTCTTTCAACTTTTCAGACAATGAGAATAAATTTTCAAATGTCAGGTAACTGAAATACTTTGTTCTTTCACCTCTCTTAGCAGAAAACAAGTCCTCCTCCTCCCCTCCTCCCCCCCAACCTGTAGAATGCTGCAGAAGAAGTTCGGTAATACTTTACCTCTGGGATATTAATGCAGGGAACCCAGCCATTAGGGAAATACAAAAGTGCTCAGCTGCACTAAACTACTCTACAGGATAGAAAAGAGAAATGAGCTGGGAGAGAAAGAAAGTTGTCTCAACTGTCTAAGGAATCGGTGATTCTTTAGGAAGGAGAGGCAGCTTTAGTGGAAATAGTTCCTTTTTATTTTTATACTTAAGCTTTCATTGCATAGACCTTGCACATGAAAAGCCTGGTTGAAAGATCCTTTTCATTCTAAACAAATTTTCTTGATCTTTGACAAAAAAAAAGTATTTTATTTAATTACAGGCTTTGAGAATCTCTTGCTTATAATCTATTAACTCATTAAAATCTAGCACTAAGCCAAATGTCTATTACAAAGCAGGTACATAACTCATGTAGTAGAGCAAGAATCTGACAGCACATGCCAAACACAGGTTCATTTTAAGTTCAGAGAGCTTGATTATGTTTGAAATTAGGCAAAACTGTCTGCACCTTTATATATATCTTTATTGACGTTTTGGAGAGTATTAAAGATGGATCATATTCTTGTACAAGATACAGATGTCCTGTAGATGATGATTTTTTATTTTTATTTTTTTATTTTACTCAGGGAATTTTGCAGTGGTTCCAGATCGAACTCTGCTGAAACATTGAATGATTGTATTCACATTGATATTGTTTTGATTATATTCATGTAAGGCTCATTTTTTTTTAATTTGGACTGTTTTTCCCATTTATTTTTTCTGCTTAAGGAATTAGCAAGTGCAAGGAAGCTTTGACAAAGGCCTGTCTTGACATGTAAAAAAGCAGAGCTGTGTGCAAAGCACAGGCCCTGTACTCTTGTGTGATCATATCCTCCTACCAATGCTGAATGAGAGTCTTAAAGGAGGAATATAGCAGTGGATTTATCACTTCCTTGTTCATTCTGTAAGGAAGAACAAGTCAACAGCCAGGATTTTTCTCTATCCTCATGTACTCCTTCCTTTCTGTGTTGAACTCAATACACAGCAAGATGTTTCTTCATCCCAGTGGGATGGAGCAGAACGTATAATCAACCACATACCCTTAATGAATTGTTACAACAAGAATACAGTAATGATTATTTAACATCATTGGTAGTTTCTGATGGTGATTATGGTATCCCTAACAGAGCATTATGATTTTCAAATAGTGATTAAATTACAAGAGCAAATACATGTGTAATTATTTCCTTTCACAACAATTTCCAAAAGAAGAAATAAAAAAAGGAAAGAAAAAGGAGAACCAGGCCAAAATCACATCACCTCTACTGAAAACAGGATATGTGAACAGAGTAATTTGTAGAGATATTTTAATGCAGTTTTAAATGTTTTTTTTTGTTTGTTTGTTTGTTTTTAACAAAATAATTTGTAGAGATATTTCCATGCAGTTTCAAATGGCTTTTTAGTACCTAAAACTGTTTTCCAAATCAATGGAACTAACAAGGAAGGAAATAAGATTGACTATGAAGAAGGTAAATACAAATAAGAAAGTTTTAAATACTGCCCAATACAGAAGTGTCAAATATGACAAAATATGACAAATATGTTACAATTTTATATAAGCAATATGATAATACAATTCTGGGATTTTTATTTTGCTTTGCTCTCTCCAGTCATGGCCTCAATGAATAGTAACTCTATGAATAATTTGAGCAAAATATAATCTAATATTCTTTATCTGCCACCTAGCCTGTACTGAAATATGGGTCTTCCTGTTTTAAGAATGTGAAACAGAGGAAATCAAAAGAGCAAGCATGTAAATACATAACTTTATTAGTGTTTTCTGAAAGCTTCAACAACAGGTTTGGATGTCTGTATGTGTATGAGTTTCTGCATCTGCTAAACTAAAATTGGAACAACTGAAGTTTGTAGCTGTTCATAGCTGCATTTAATACTGCAGTTGCCAATTTATGCATATTTTACTCCTATTCATACTATAGAAGCAAAATGTAAAGACAACTTCATGATATCATTCAAAAGAAAGATAACATTGGAAAAAGTTGGAAACAATTGGAAATTTCAAAATGGGAGGATCATATACAATATGGATAATTCCACACTGGGGATTATGGGAGGCAGCTGCTGATAATAAGATGTGGAAGGGAGATGGAGATAATTATTGCTTGCCCCTTTATAGGGCAATCGATATTGCTCCTAATGGACATGTTTGCAATCTTGTTTTCTAGTTGAGGATTTCAAGAACTGCCAGTTAGCCAAGGTAGCACTGTTAAAAACTATTTTGCTTGACATCTATTTAAATATACTCTTCATTCATATATTCATATATATATTCTTCATATATATTCTTCATTCATATATATATTCTTCATTCATCTATTCTAAATATAAAGCTTTTTGTCTTATACAATATGTAGAACAGGTACTTCCTCTCTGCAGCATTTTTTTATCATTATTATTTTTTAAGACTGTTAGCAGTTCAGTCTTTAGACTAACTGACACTAATTTGTGTAGTCATTCATTGCTATCGTTTCCCAAACTGTACGTGGTATTTCAGCAGAGTCCCTACCAACACTGAACAAATAATGTTCTCACTAAACTGAATCCAGAACATATGCGAGGTGTTTCTCTCCTTCGATCCACTTGTCCACATCCACTAGGAAGGCAAAATGCTTCAATATGAGTAGAAAATATTAATCAATTTTTTAGTACAAAGATTCTTAAAGCCTGCATTTGCAAAATAAAGAGCTGTATAATGCTACTGTATCATAGCAAAGGTATTCTGGTACTGTGAAAAAGTTCTAGTCCCAGGGAACCTCAAACAACAACCTCAGAGTTTAATGAGCCTAGGGATACTGAGTCTTTCATCATGATCTGGTAGACTTTTATATACTCGATTCCTTGTGGTACACTCAGGGAAGTTTATCCCAAAGGAAATCAGGACAAATACAACAGAAAAATAGCATTTTATAGAAAGGTTAATATCGTAAGAGAAGGACCAAGAGCCTCCATTCAAGCAACAATTTCAAATTTATTGCACTCATACCTCTCTGGAAAAAATCTATTTTCTCTCAGAAACCTACTTTGTACGCTGTACCTACATTATATGCCTACATTAAAACTGAAAGAAAAAAAACCCAAAAAACTGTTGGAATAGAATCTGGAAATGGGTTAATTTCCAAGTCTAAAAAATAACAGATATCTGTTTTTCAAGACATGAATCCCAATGAGGATGATAAGCAGATTCTTAGGATCATTTTTGTATAAAACAGTATTTTGGCTCAAGCCCAAATAAGCAAATTTGTAGCCCTTTAAGAGTTTCACTACACATGAATGAAAAATACATTCTTACCAATATTTCTGTGGCCTTATGCAGGGTAATCTTCTTGTTTTTTTTTTTAAAAAAAAAAAAGTTATATAGAAAATGCTGGTTCAATTTCATTTCAGATTGAGAGTAGGTATGAAAGGTACAGTGATTCAGTGAAATTAAGACTAATTAACTAGAAAGTACAATTAAACTTCTGGTGCTCTTGTTCTGAAGCCTTTGTTTGTGATAACATATTTTTCATCCAAGTTACATAATTTAACAGCTGACACGAGCAAGTCCAGGAGGTTCATGAAGCACCTAGATGATAACTTCTTGGTGCAGGTGCTAACGGAGCCAACTAGGAAAGGTGCCCTCCTAGACCTGTTGCTAGAAAACAGAGAGGGCCTGGTGGGAGATGTGGTGATTGGTGGCCGCCTCGGTCATAGCGACCA
>CM021736.1:10581498-10599048 GCA_011075105.1 Heteronetta atricapilla | reverse complement strand
TAAGGGTCCCTTCCAACTCAGGATATTCTATGATTCTATGATTCTATTAATACATTTAATGACTCTTTCTTGACTTTCCTGACTGTCTCTGTATTGCCACTTAAACAGACAAACTTTAACAGAAATGTGGAAGAATAATGGGATTTGGAAATCTTGCTCACTTCCTATATCTTCTATTTTCTTATGCAACTAACCTCAGGTTGCTCCACTTCAACTGATGCCCTTTCTCTTAATGGTAGGATGTTGGTTTATTAATACCAGTGCTAGAGGATTCTAAGTAGAATTACACCTCTCTAGTCTTTCAGAATTTCACATTCTATCTAATCTGTATGTTTTTGTGGGCAGCTTTGTGATTTTTTTTTATTGTGTTTAGAAACAGATGTGTTTATCTTGGAAGGCTTGCTTTGGAGACATGTTAGTTTTTTTCATTCCATCCATTTAGCAAACTGTACTGAGGCAGCATTTGTATGTTGTATCATCATATGCTATGTCTCAATGAAAAACTAACTATTTTAACACCATCCAAACTGGCAGCAGAATCAACAGATGAACGTTATTGATTTGTTTTGGGGAATTTGTTATCAGAGGTATGATTCAAATAGAGGGAGCAGCAAGCATTTCAGAAAAGCACATTTTTTAAATGGACACCACTCCTTGACCAAGACTATCCATGCCCATACTTTACAGGAGCTAACATTCATCCCTTTTCCAATTCTACATTAGGTCTGCTCTCTGGGAATGTTTTGCAGTTCCAACATTAGCATGTTTTCCAAATGACATGCAGAATTGTACCTTCTGGAGTCCTGAGATAGAGATGGGTGAAAAAGACATTCTTCATCTGATGTAAAACAATTTTTCCTGCTGACATCAAAAGAAAGGCAATAATTTATAAAAGCTTAAGGTCACACACTTTAATTAAATTCCCTGCAAAAATAGATATGCAAATTCTTGATTTTGTTCTTTGGGTGGAAGCTACCTTAGGCAAAAATACAGAGGATGGAGAAGGAAAACAGAGAGCTGGAAAGCACAACTTTACAGAAAACATAGATCTGTTCATTTTTGTTCCTTTCTGGGGAGTAAAACTTGTAGAGATTCCTTGTAGCCCTTTAATATTAACAGGAGGTCATCTGGACCTTCTCACATGCTAAATACACAGAAACAAAGTGCACTTCTGAAACAGAATGGCCAAAGTTTAGCTTGATCTTACTGCTCGTAGAAATGAGCTAGCTGTGCCTAGAATGCTTATTGAGATCTCACTCCTTCACATGTGTATTATCAAACCACACAAAGGGCTTCAGAATAATATTTATGAATATAAATGAGTGTCAAGTACTGGGACAAAATTTTCCTACATTCCTCCAGCAAATTGCCTTTCTATATATCTACCTTCTATTTATCACTCACTTAGACCCTGCCCCAATGTACTGTGAATAAAATGCTTTGATAGAGCAGGAGCGTAGAATATTCAAGCACTAGCAAGCAAAGAAAATCATCCTTTTTTCTCCCTTCTTGATTTTTTAAAATGTTTTGCTGGTGCTTAATTTGTAACTGAAATAATTTGCATAATGTACCCCTATATGAAAAGCTTTCACAGTATCAGTTTCCTGGACCTCACAGTAATGTTTAATCAAGTCCCAAATTCATTTCTTCTTTTTCCTCCTTGAATCCTCTATTTTCTCTAGACATTATTTCTTAAATAAGGAATTGGAACATTTTTCATATGAGGAAGAGGATGAGAGATCTTGGAGTGTTCAGCCTGGAGAAGAGAAGGCTCTGAGGGTTTCCATGCGTATGAATATCTGGCAAGAAGAAATGAAGAAGACAGAGCCAGACCATTCTCAGTGAGGCAATGGGCTCAAATTAAAACATCTGAACACCTGAGATTCCATCTGGACACACGAAGACACTTTTTTTATGGAAGAGGTTCCCCAGAGAGATAGTTAAAACCTAACTGGACACAGTCCTTGGCAACCTGCTGTAGCTGATCCTAGGTGATCTCAAGAGGTACTATCCAACCTCAGCTATTCAGTGATTCTCTAGTTTTACATTCAGTCCACAATTTTACAACATGCCTGAAAGAAATCTGCATGAAAATTTGAAGATATGTGCAAATAAATTGTTCACCTAAGGGTTGTATTAATAACTTCTTCCTAATTACAGAAACATTTCATTTTGATTTTAACTGACCCAAAATATTTGGTGATCCAGAAGAATTGTGGGCTGTAGCAAGAAGATTCTTCTATGCAGTTGAAGATTCTCCTTTTTATTAGCCAGCTATTTTCCTATTTCAGTCTTTGCTCGCTACTTTTTGTTGTTGTTGTATGATGGAAGGATGTAATTCTATAGTATTTTAGAAACCTCAATTTTTCTGGTATTTTAGGTAAAATAAGAAAAAACTAAATTGAAATGCACGTATCTGTATGCAAAAGGGAGTTTTAAGATAGCATTTCAGTGTTACAACCCCTACCTTTTGCCTTCTTGATTAAAGTGGCAAAACATCATAAGGAAGCCTTTTGATTAAAATGTATCAAAGTTTGCAAATGCACTCCTACCATTTTTCTACCTCAGGAGTTGGAAAATAAGTTGCCAGTAAGCAGGAAAAAATGCACACTCCAGTATGATTTTGGTCTCTTCTTTATGGCAGCTTTGACTTGGAAGTCAGTCAGTTCTGTGTAGTGTTTAGAAAACCTGAGTTTACCTCTTGATTTAGATTAACATTAGTGGTCATGAAGATCTAGCATACTTTTAAATACAATTTTAAGCTAAACTAAACTATAAAATACTTTTTTTTTTTTTTTTTTTTTTTTTTTCCAAAAAATGTGTCACTCAAAAGGTATTTTTGGCTAGGAAGAAAATCATAATGTACATTTGGATTTCATCTCAAGAAAAAAAGTAAAGCTGAATATCTCCTTGGCAGCAAGGTCTGTAGTGCAACCAAATCTAAACCCAAGTGTCCTGAGACAGTCTCAAAGCCAGTCCCATGAAATATTCTTCCTACAGCGGGTCCTTGTTGCAGGCTTATGTACATTTCTTTCTATCCCAAGGCTTCCTTAGCTTTTCAGAAACGTTGACTCCACTGAAGGCATTCACAGAGCTGCCTGTCTCCTAGCCCAAGCTGACAGCTGCCTTACACTCACTTGGGTTTCAGACATCTGTTCCAGAATTAGCTGCATTTACTTTCTGAAAAACCCAAAGTATATACAATTACCATGTTGTCAGCTCTGTCAACAGCATGGCTGCCTGTTACAAAAAAATAAAAAATCTGTTAGCCAGGGTGAGTTTTGCACTTCACTTACCCAGAAGCACTTGACGAGGTGGTTTTGTGTAGGCAGCACATACCCTGCACCATCCAGCTGTTCTGTCTGTCTTTGGCTGTCATTGTACCACAGTTCAAGCAGATTCTTACTCTTCTTGAAATCCTGCCTGGTCCCTTAGAAACTGTTTCTTTCTTTAAAATTTCAGAGCTATTTGCCACTTGGAGGAATTTAATGCCATCTTTTCAATTTCTGACACAACATGGTCTGACCTTACTGTGTAACTTTCTTCAGAAAGTTGTGACCCGTTGTTACAGTGGGTCCTGAATCAGAAAAAAATAAACGTTGTTTGGTTAGCAGCATCTGTGGCCTGCCTGAATTTCTGGGTGCTAGATTGCTTCTTTGGTTGACTCTCTCTGGGTTTAAGCACGCAGAAAGCTGTCTAATGAGTATAATTTTAGTTGTATTGTCCAGGAATTCTGTTCTTAGATCTTCTCGTTTACTAAAGCTTGAAGTAAACTTTACTGAAGCAGAATGTCTGGGATGTGGTAGGATGCCCAGAGACTTGAAACTTGGGGAAATGTGATTTTACTACTCCAGTGCTTACATCTTTGCATATTTCAGATATGAAAAAACAACAACAACAACAACAAAAAAAAACACAAAACACCACAAAAATGCCAGTCAAAACTGGTGTTATTTTTCACTGACTCAATGCTTTCCTTTTTTTATTGCTTACATGCTTTTCTTATTCTGAATAGGTTACATCTTCTTGTAATTCAGTTCCATAACATGAGAGGTGCTTGTGCTGAGGGGTGTTCTGCTCTGTACTTGCTTCCCCATTTTCCCATGGAACTAGCCAGGCACCTTGCACATGAACTCTGCCGGTATGCAAACCAGTATGCAGGCCATTTAGAACTGCTTCGTCCTAAATACCAGTATCTGTCAGCAAAATCTATTTTTAAAAAATGTTTTTCCGCCCTTTACAGCAATTGAGACATGCAATGAGTGTATTGTGCAACATTTTTTTCTTTGCAATTTCGTCTCTTCTCTGAGGTTTCATCCAGAGACCTCAGCACTCCATTTGGCTGCATTGTTCTCTCCAGAGTCCACCCTTGGTGCGCGTACCTGTTATGAATTTGAATGATCATTTCCCAGCAGCTGCAGATGCATTCTTGGGCTCACACAGTTCTGACCCCAAACCAGCAATGTAACTACTACTGTGCTCTGCTTGCCAAGAGCTGTGCTTTTTAATTTTATATGCTGTTATATTCTCTACATTCAGTAGAGTTGAGAAATTGTTACCAGCTGCTATTGCAATTAGATCCAATACCTAAAGCAAGATTCTAGCACTGAGTTCCAAGCTGGTAGAGTAGAGGAAGTATTTAATAAAGGATTAAAAAATACAGTATTCACTTCTCCAGTTGCTGCTCTTCCTTTTCTTCATTATCTCGCCTCTTCTTGATCTCTCTACATTTAAACCATAAAATGTTTTATTAAGAACCAGAAATCAAATCCTAACTTATTTTAAATCAAATGTGGAAACTGGTTTTCTGCGGGGTACATCCTTCTATGGATTTAATGCTGTTACTCACAGTTAAGCCTTTGACTTTAGAATACATGCACTGGATGCACTACTTTGACAGAGATGATCAGGAAAGTTAGTTTCCCACATAATATACTTATGTGTATGAAGATCTTTTTTCTAAATTTCAACCAATATTTTTTGATATTTTTTTTTGTTGTTGTTTGGGGAGTCTTTAGGAGCATTTAGAATAATATTATTGACTGCCTTTGTGATCTAGTCACTGTGACTAGAAAAATACAAATAGAGTAAAAGAGATTTGGAATTTTTCAAAAAAAGAGGTTTTGGAACTATTTATGAAAAAGATAAAGCAAGATTTGACCATGACAACTACTTTAATCCCCTGGTTAGTGGTTTTTGTTTGTTTGTTTGTTTGTTTTTCTTACACGAGGCTTTTTGAGTACTTTTGGGGTCTAGAGGAGTTTGTTGCTTGGAAGTAAAAAAGAAAGCTTTGTTTTTTACCTTCATGCAGAACAAGAAGCTATTGTTGTTATTGTTATCAACATCATCAAAATGGAAGTACTGTCATGTACAGCTCAAATTTTTGCAGTAGTTTTCAGTAAGTGTTGAAACACAGGAGCACCCACTCAACCATTCATGGCTCTGATCCATCCACGATTTATTTATGTACTCATTTGGTTTTTGTATGACTAACCCCATTACTTTGCATGATTTTGAGCACTGAAAATATTATTATTGTTACTGGCAAGGCATGTCCACATGCAGATTTTTCTGCCTGGTTTTAGCCATTCAATTAAAAAATGATTACTCTGTCCTCTATGGTTCATGGAATGAGACCTTCCTAGCTGGCTGGTAATAATTCTTTTTCACTAAAATTGTATCAATGATATTTTCTAAATACATTTTTTTTTTTTTTTAACGAGGTGGAAAAGTTAGTGTATAGCTTTCTTTGTAATGGATTTCTCATTATTAAGATACTTTACTTACTCTCAGAGCTCATCTGTGGTCACAGTTTTGACTTTTGCAGTATTGCTAAAGGATAAGAGTTCACAGGCCTTATCACATTTTCAAAATTTCCCTGTTCCGATGTTTACAGAAAAGGCAGTTTGGGCCTATGTTATGACCCAGCATAAAGCAGTTTGTATGTGTTGACTGGGAACATTACCCATGCTTTTTGAGTTATCCCTAAAGGTGATCAACTTTGAGTCACAAGAGATGGATGAAATATGTTTGTTAAAAATGGTATACCAATTAAATTATATTTTATTTTTTCTTTATATATTAACATAGATATACTGTTTTGAGAAGAATTTCTGGAACTTATCAAGATCATAAACAAAATTAATTTCAAAAGGCCCCTAACTTTGTAGCTAGATAGAGCTTTGCTTATATAATTTATATATATATTCATTTTTTTTCCTTGTTTATATATGTATATTAACAAGAAAACAAACTGAATTGCTTAACTTCTGTGTCAGATAATGACACAAAGGAAACCCTTAAAATGATTCTCATCTGATATGTAACCCCGTTAACTCATGAGTAAGTTCACTGACCTCATGTTACTTCTGGTGAAAGCAAGAGAAGAGTGAAAGGACAGAGCCATCTGTGCCATGAAGAAATTTTCATTGTGCCAAACTTTATCAGGGGTAGGGAATGCATATCTACTGGCTTGAGAATACTCCAGTTAACAAATATTCTTATGAGCTTTATCTTGGGACTACCCTGAATTGGTTACCATGTTTCTCTTGCAATGGAATAAAATTGCTGCTTATCACCTGCTACCAAGAGTCTTAATGGCTGCATATTTCTTTATAGAAATATAGCTGTCAAAAAGCAAATTGAAGCTTTTATTGTTTTGGAACCCACATTTATAAGATACTGTGTATAACCACAGGGACATATATGTTATGTAAATATTTGTTTCTCCAGTACACATCATACTTTATCCTCAGCAGTGCAAATGGAAGGAGATGTTTTCAAGAATCAGAGTTCTCCTGAGAGGGGAATTGGCCACACTGAAGATGTTTGTCACTTCTTTCTAGTTGATTGACATATTCTGTAATGTCCACACATTCTTTATAATAGATAGACAATACACAAATAACAAGTAAAATATATTATGAGCCACTGATGGAGATGGCGATTAGATAAAATACAAAACCCAGTTGTGGAGAATTAGCTATTTGTAAATTTAGACTATAATTTGCCCCTTTTTTTTTGAATAAATTATTTTTTAAATTTTGAATATATGGGATCAAAAGAACTAGTGCTTGAACAGCAGGGTGGTCAGGAATTCTGTTAACAAAAGTATCTTTATTTGTGTTTTAATCTTCAAGTGAAATTACATTTTTGGGGAGCATAAGACTGCAAGGAATGGGCTGAGTCATTGCATCCAGTTGTGTATTATTTCCACCTTACATTTGAGGAGTGATTATCAGACAGATATTTTTGGGGAAAAAAAGCAGAATCACCATATGGACATCTAGATTGGAAAATTCCGGGCCAGCACTGTTTTAGAAGGTCATTAGTTTGTTATCATGGATTGCCAAACTGCTTCTCATCTTCATAACTGAGTCATTTAATTCCAATTGTGAAACAGTAAGCAGAAATTAAGGAGACTAAATGTTTTGCATGAGTCTTGAAGTTCATTTATGGCCTGTCCTCATCTGGTCTGCTGTAGGTGATATTACTGTTTCTACTGTCCTGTGAGAGAACACAAGACCTGTGATAACCTTCAGTGTAGCTGGGAAGGGAAATGAAATGAGGTTACTTGCCAGCCTTGCTGCTATTCATTTTCTGCTGTCGGTGTTCCCTGTCAAATCCCCTGTGTCATGCAGATATTTGTCCAGGATGTGATTTTCTAAAAGAGTAACTAAGTCTTTGCACTCCTCTAAGTCTCACAATTTATCATTGTCAAAAATATGTGTTTCTTTTTGTTAGATGGATGAGGACAGAATATAAATGCAAGTGTGTGAGTGACACTGTTTCAGCACTGATGTCTGTGGTGGCAATCAATCACAAGTGCTTCAGTGGAGCAAGATTATTGAGATGATGTGCTTCAAAACAAGCAATATTGCAGTAGGTTGGGATAACTGGTGTTTTTATTAGTATTATTACCCAGTGATGTTTAAGCAGTATACTGCTTGCCTTGCATACCTTATGATTGGAATGATTCTGGGAATGTGCCTTTGCTGTTTCAGGCACTTAAACAATAGAGGAGCTAAAAGAGATTTATCTATTGACTGGACTGGTTAAGGTTTAAAAATGATGAAATATAACAAAGAGGATTTGGAAAGTATCTCCCAGGTGGGAGCAGGCTGCTTTTGAGGGTGGGTGTAAGAAAACCACTTTCCTAATAGCAAGACAATGGAAAGGAATAGGACAAATATAAAACAAACATATAAAACAAATATTTGTTTTCTTTGTTTCTTCTTATTTTTTTTATTTTTTCTTTTTTTTCCTGTAGGTCTCCTATTTTTTTTTTTCTTCTTCTGAGCCTTTTTATATAACAGCAAAGGCATGTAACTCATCCTCTAAATACCACTGGATCACTGCGGCTTCATGAAGGAATATAATTGCAAGAGACAAAAGAGGTATATTTTAAGCCAGTCACAGCCTGTTGGCTTTTCAGTCCAAACTCATCTCCTGTCCTTCATAACTAGGAGGGATGTGGCCTGTGTTCTGATTTCAAGGTGGCCAAATCAGCTGATGTGTAACTCTGCATTGCTTCAAAAGCAATGGGGAAGACTAGCATGTACTTGTAGAAAGGTCACATTACTGGTACTAAAACAGTGTATTTCTGTGTAAATAGAAGTGATTTATCTTGTACCATAATTATGGAGAGGAGGAGGATTGCAGACTAGCTGCTTGAAGGGAACAGAATGAGTGCATAGGAGTCACACTCTAGAGGGAATGAAGGACTTCCATATTTTTCATAAGTACAAGGCTTGTGATGTATACATTGATGTTAGTCAGCATGTTAACTCCAAGGTGACCACACTACCTACCCACAATATTTAAAAGTAGGTTTACTGAATGTTAAATAAATATAAATATATATATAAAAAAAGAGAAACCTAAACCTTCATACAAAAAGGTAAAGATAAGTACATCCATGCATAAACTATGATCTTCTGCTCCAAAAATAACTTAAAATAGTTGCACCATCATTAAAAATAAACAAATTAAAAAGAATGTATTAGCCAAGTAATTTTTTTTTTTTTTTTTTCCATTTGAAAGCCTGTCCCAAAGGGCAATCCCAACCAGAACTTTTTGCAAAATTAGCCCTTGCTGATATTTAACAGTATTCCACCTTATAGCAGGAAGCAAGAGTTCTGGTCTGTATGAGAATAAGATCTCTCCCAAATGAGAGGGAGATCTCTGTGTGCTGTACATTGCATTACCAACTCCAGAAATGAAGGAGATCTTTGACTTGGGATTATCAGCTCTGTTGTATTACACATGTAGTATAACGTTAGTCAGACAGGGATTTGGGCTACTGTGCTGTGTCCAAATTTTCCATATTCACTGCAAGTGACAGTAACATCCTGGACTACTCCTCATAGCCTTAAAAACAAAACAACACCAAGAAAATGAATGAGCAAAGCCCTGAGACCGAACATCTGGGACTCAATGTCCCATACAGTGCTCACGTGGATCAAACTACTGTCTATCTCTTAGAAGCAGGAGGAGCACAACCAATTACCTGAGTGCAGAACAGTCACTGCCATTGGGCAAAAAAGAACATGTCAAATGGCCCAAAGAACAGTTTGCTGCCCAACTTAAGGACTAATTAGGGGCACTAATTGTTGAGTAATATGAGAGCATATGTTTATATTATCGTCAGTGTCCTCTGTAACAGAGACTTTTTGACTACTATACCTTCTCTTCTCCCCTTCTGTTCATGCTTAGTCTCAAAGGAATAATTCTTATCTAGATATGTAGATATACATTTTATAGCATTTATACTCTGCTATAAAAATATTTTGACCTAACTTAGAAAAGCCACAAATGCATTTAATAGTTAACAATGTATGAAAAAACAAGGTTAGCTTTTCTGTGGGACTGTTTGGATCTGTTTACTTTGAGATTACATTGAGGGAAAAGTGGGGAAAATTAGTGGTAGCTCCCAGTTTCACTCCTTCATGAGGAATGGGAAAGTACTCTAGAGAAAAGGCTATGAAAGGAAAGATTGGAAAAACTGCTGATATTTAGTCTGAAGAGATGTCTGTAAAGGAGGGAGAGAGTAACCCATACTCAGCTCTGTAGGCTGTACAATAGTTACCATCAATGCAATAGTTGGTAACAAAGGTCTGGTGGGTCACAGAATAATTGTAACATAAGAGCCAGCTTCAAGAATGAGATAATGGATCTGCAAGGATTTCCTCTGATTAAGCTATATGTGTTATATATGTTGATTTTTGTCCTTTACAAAGCTGTAATGAATCAATGGGCTTATGAAACAGCATGAAGCCAGAGCAAGACTGGCAAACAGAGAACAGTAATAAGGTAGATACATATGTATGTCCTGTTGGTATTTGCTTTTCAGGAAAAAAATGCAGTACTGTTTAATTTATGTGAGAGTTATGGATATCTAGAATGAATAAGTACATTTAAAATATTTCACTTTATAATGACTGTCTGGCACTATGATGACTTCCAAAGTGTAGAGGCTTTATAGCTTGCTTATCTTTGTTTTTGCATAGAAGGCAAAAATATTATTCATTGCTGTAAAGGACAGAACAGGTGATTGACATAAAAGAAAGCTCTGATGAAGTCCTGCCTGCCATCTAAACACATTAAATAACCAAAATATAGTAAGTGTAATCATATTTCTCTGGGAAGTAAATTGCAGATGTTATTGGAGGAATGGGGAAGCTACATTTTGATATAAAAAATATTGAGATGGTCACTATACAGCCTAGAGAATTCAAGAACATGTGCTTTTTCATATATAAATAATAATGGAGTACAGAAAAGTTTAAAGTATATAGGTTTAATTCTGTTCTTGGTTGGGCAGTATAAAGCAAAGACTACAGTGAGTAAGGCAACACATATTTATTTGCTTTCCTGTTTGAATATTGTTTTAAATCATATTTTAAAAATTGAACCATTCTTGTCTTTTAAGACATAGTGCTAGAATATTGCATCTTTCCTGGAGGTTAATTCACTGTTTGCATTTACTGTTGATGCATTTCTGTGTGAAGATTGTATGGCATTTATTCTGTCTACTGGTTGGATATCAGTAGGAAATAGAAAAATGGAAGTCAATGTATGATCAGTAAACACAAGAACTGTACTACTAAGAATATTAACTCAGACGTTCCCCATAACACATGAATCAGATATTTCATGTGACATTACTGGTAGCAAGATGACAATACTTGAAACAGTGTAGGTGAAGACGACACTGGGAGAATCCTCATTATCACCTACTTTAATTGACTGGAGAATGAAACAATGAAGGAATGTGGTCTAAGAAGATACAAAAGCTATTCATGCATCCTGAGACAGTGTTTCTGCATTTTGGGACTGTCCTTCCCAAATGGTGCCAAATGTAATGAAGCATAAGTAATTGGCTGATGGTGCTTTTGGCCAGTGAAGCACAGATGAAGGCCAAGACAGAAGGATGTTTGTTAACAGATTTGCTCCCTGCCATAGGCATCATGGATTCTACTTTCTTCACTACATTGTAGATATAGATGTGTATCTGTGAGTCTTAACTTGTCTGTCCGGGCCTAGGGCTAACTACTGACTCAGTGATGTACAAGCATGGATACAGGAGAGAAGTAAATCAACATAGTACTTTGCAGGTAATCAGTAAGTGAAATGATGCTAGGTACAGGAGTTCTGGGATATATAAGCTAACCTTTTCTAATACGCAGATATCTGGATTATTGCAATACAAAAATAACAAATGAGAGCAAATCCACTAGTAGCTACAGCAATTTTTAATATAAGTTGGAGTAGGTGGAATAGCTCTAGAACCTTTCAGATGAAGTCTTGGGCTTTATTCTTGGATGCAGTTCACAAAATCATCATGTTGAGTATCCTTGAACACAAAATATTTTCTCATCAACATGAACATAAGACAAACTCATTTCTAGGAAGGATTGTGGTACCTGGTACTCAGATTTTTCTGACATTATCAGTATTAGTAATATTATGTGTGCTTTACATTCCAGATAATGTTAGATAGTATATGTTAAAGAAGAGAGTAGATATTCTCTGGTAAAATAATCATGATGTAAAAATGTGAAGTATGCAATAGATTATTTTTCATTTATCTTAAGGTGATAAGCCTTGCTTAATAAGCTTGATACAGAGCCTATCAATTTATTTCTGTTCTTACGTACAGGTTAAATGTTTTTTACGTGTTAATAAATTGCATTGTCACAAAGATTAGCAAAAGGAACTGACTGAATTTAATGTTAAAGATAATATACATCTGCTTACAGTTCACGTAGATTTCAGTACTGCAGAGTGGTGTTTGCCACTGCCTTGACATTCTTTATACTAGAATGACAAGAAGTCATTCTAGTATAAAGATTTAAAGATTGCTAACAGTGTTAGTTCAAGTGGCATTTAGCCCAAATACAGAAATGTTTCACCTTACTGGATCAGAGTTATATATGGGCAGAGAATGAAGGGCTGAGGGAATCTATTGAATTGTCCTTTTAGCAGTCTCAGTCATTGGCTATAATTTCTAACAAACTCATATGTAAGTTTGGCTGTGGACTAAAGCTGTACGCTAAAACAGCCTTGAAATACTTTCAGTGGGCTCTGTACATCCAATGAGTCATTTGCTTTGCAAAGGACAAACATAAATTTATATTATTTTTCTGGTTTTAATAATAGGTGTAAGAGGGAAGGATTAACAACACCAATCTAAAGTTAAAAACAAAGCCAAACCACATGAACCTTGCAGTGCCTTTTATATTTTAAAAATAAAAGAAATGTAATGCTATTTGAGAGCAATTGATCCATACAGAAAATCTGGCACAACTAATACGATGTCATAATGACGTGCTAATTTGGAAAAGTCAATGCTGTTTGCACAGGTTATGTCTTATGAGTATCTTGACATTTCTACCTCTACTGATAATGATTCATAATAATAATAATAATAAAGTAAATAGTGTCTCACTTCTATTTCATTTCCTTGGTTATTTATTTGTACTAGGTGTAGTCCAGGTAATTCTCAAATGCTGAATATATTACATTTGTTTCCTTTATGCATGTTGCTGAAAGCAATCACATTCTTTAAATTGAGTGCTTTTTAGAATAACTTTCAAAGAACAACATTACATAGGCTCTTCAGTAAGAATGTAACTAGGGGTCTGTTAAAATCAGTTATTTAGAACTAGACTTCATGTGCATGGAACTGTAGCAATGGAAAACTTTTGGAGTGAGAGTAGTAGAAATGTTAGTTAGTCATCTAGATTAGATGGTCCTTGGACCTGTTTCAGTTTAAGTATTTTAAAAAGTCTTTTTCCTCATCCCCTTCAAGATGTCAGCTGGAAGCCCAAATGTTCTTGAACCAAAACCGCATGGAAATTACATTTTATCTATTTAAATTGTCAGCCTGGTATCTGCTGGTATGAAAATCTGGCCATCAGCATTAAACACCAAGGAGTGTTTGGAAAAGTAATCCAAATCCATCTACCAAGAGGATGCACCATTAATGCAATTATAAACAAACCCTTCAAAGTTAACGTCATGCCACCACTGCAAGCATTCAGATTCGAATGACTAAAAGTCTGTGAATGCTCTCTAAATATCTGTGGAAATAGTAGTTTTCTATATGGCATTAAAATCCTATTATAAAGGGCAGTTATACATGATTATTATGATCAAACTTTTAACCTTGTTTCACTTGTTTTATTTGCTTCAAATAGGCTCTAATTTCAGTCATAAGGATGATGATTGACTTCAGCCAAATGGCATCTTTGCCTGCTGAGAAAGAATGTGATTGACTTCCGAACTTTTCAGAGAGAATCTGCAAAAACGTTTAGGTCAACAGAATAATAGCAGAATAATGTCTAAAATTATTTCCAGAAGTATTAGCAATAAATCAAAAAACATTTCCTTCAGGAGTTCTGTTTTGGAAAACAAACAAAAACATATACAATCTGACTACTTAGCAGACAGTGAAAGATTGAAATGCAGCATACCCAATGTTATTCTATCCAGAAGACTCTTCTAGCTCACAGCTGGTGTCTGAACATTGGGTACAAAATAATTGTATTCTACTATACAGAATTTTGGAAATATTTCCCTATTTTTATTTCTAAATATCTCCTGCACCACCTTGGTTTTAATTTTTCATTAAATCAATATTATAAAAAGTATTTCAAAAGAAGTGAAAAGATAAATGGTATTATATTTATATATTTGTCCAAGGAATTCATTTCTAAGCAGTCTGACTGAGGCCAAGCTTACTGAAAGTTTCATAAAAGAAAGGAGAGATTGAAGGGGACTTTACAGGATTGCAGTTACAATGAAATAAAATAAAATAAAATAAAATAAAATAAAATAAAATAAAATAAAATATTATAAATTACTGATTCTCCAAGCAATTAGGACTGCTTGCTCTTTTCCTTGAAGCAGCTGAGGATGTGGGCCACTGTCACTGATTGAATAGCTGACTGAAACAAGTATTGATCTTAACTGAGAACAAAGAATTTCAGCCCTGAAATCTTGGTAGTATTAGAGGTAAGCAACTGCACTAAAATTTAAAAAGTTCAAAAAAATAATCTTCCAAATGCTAGCTCAAAATCTGTTTCTGAATATTAAGTTTGATCTAGAAAAGGAATCTTTTACCATGTCAGCAAGAATTACATCAGACAAAGCTAAAATTGGATTGTATGATCCAGACTCTAGCACTGAAGTGGGAATTCTGTAGCTATATAGGATTGACTGATGCTCAGGCTCAAAGACAGTTTGAAGAGGAGCTTGATGATTACCTGAAAGTGTACAGGAGAAAAATTAATCAGATTTTTAGACGCTTATTCTCTACATAAGAGGTTAAATCAAATCAAGTGATTCAGGAAATGTTTTTGTGGAAATAGACAACTTACAAAATACTTGCTTTACCTTAATGCACAATATTTTTCTATTTTTCTTTTTTCCTGTCACAGGACTATGGCATGTCTCATCTGCTTTCCTGTGGGTTTTGGTTTGGGTCCTTATAATCAATTTGTACCAATGCACGTATTTTGGTGTTCAAAGGCTGAATAGATTGATTTTGTTGCCTTCTAAAGAAGCTTTGAGAATAATGCAGTTGGTGATGTGAGATGGATTTTTTTATTATTATTATCTTTATTTTTTATTTTTCTCTTTCTCAGCTTGGAAATGATTATCTTCTTTTCAGCCACATTGTGAACACAGAGCTCAGTTCAATCATTCTAATCAGGGAGCATGTTGTTCAGTCTGAGAACATGTTACACCCTGATGAATAAATCTAATGCAGAGAATTAGTGTGCCTCTAACTTGATAATACAGTACATAATGCCAAGTAACCACCAATTCCTTATTTGGCTATGGTGAATAAGATAGAAACTGAAATTCACAGAATTATTTCATTTTGCTTTGTTATTGGAATTCCCTAAGGGAGAAAGAAGTTCTATGATCTTGAAACCTAAAAACATTAGTAAACTCTTTGTATCCTTGAAATATATAAAAAGTTTGAGAGTGTAGTTATAACTTGAAGACTGGAAAACCTATAAATACCACAATGGAGTAGTGTGAACCTCAAGGCTAAAAATCATGATTGGCTTAAAAATTATTAGTTTAAAAATTAATAACACCTTTGGGCTTTTTCATTTTTCCTATCATTTTCTAGTCCTTAATAATGCACACAGTTCACATTTTCAGGCTTTTCTCCACAATCATAAGGGCTAGATATTTACTCTATTTATTTTTCTCTCAATTTACTCCAGAAGAAAATTAATGTGTTTTTTTTTTTTTTTTTAAACAAAACTTATAAGAAACTCACAAGAAAAGCAGGGAGGAAGGGAGGATAAGGTTCAGATTTGTCCATCTGAGTCAAAAGTAAAAATCCTTGTTATAAAGTCAGAAGAATATTTTATATCAACAAAAACCTACTAAAAAGGATCAAGCATACTAGGTACATAGATGCACTAGAGCAATCAAAGCTTAAATGAATGGTCAGCAGCTTTTAAGGCTCGCATCTGAATGAAATATAAAACAATTAACAAATAGTTACTGAATACCTTCTAATCAGAAGTTTGACTGTCGCGTCTCCACCTCCAAAGGCTTACAAAGTTACATAGTGGTGGAAGAGTAGCAAACTGTCCTGCTCATATTCTTGGGTATTCTTTCTGTAAACCTGTCTTCAGAAAGAAAAGTTGACGTTGTTTCTTTAGTGGTCTCCTTTTTATGTAAATGGAAGTCAGGGAGTGACAGTAACTTGCACTGAGAGAACTGGCAGAGGAGCTGGCCAAGCCGCTTACCATCATTTATCAACAGTCCTGGCTATCGGGGGAGGTCCAGTTGACTGGCGGATAGCAAATGTGACGCCCATCTACAAGAAGGGCCAGAGGACTGACCTGGGAAACTACAGGCCTGTCAGTTTGACCTCAGTGCCAGGGAAGCTCATGGAGCAGATTATCTTGAGAATCATCACGTAGCACTTACAGGGCAAGCAGACGATCAGGCCCAGTCAGCATGGGTTTATGAAGGGCAGGTCCTGCTTGACAAACCTGATCTCCTTCTATGACAAAGTGATGCACTGGGTGGATGAGGGAAAGGCTGTGGATGTGGTCTACCTTCACTTCAGCAAGGCTTTTGACACCATTTCCCACAGCATTCTCCTCAAGAAACTGGCTGCTCTTGGCTTGTACTGGCGTACGCTTTGTTGGGTTAGAAACTGGCTGGATAGCCGGGCCCAAAGAGTTGTGGTGAATAGAGTCAAATCCAGTTGGAGGCCGGTCACTAGTGGCGTTCCCCAGGGCTCAGTGCTGGGGCCGGTCCTCTTCAATATCTTCATTGATGATCTGGATGAGGGCATTGAGTACACCCTCAGTAAGTTTGGAGATGACACCAAGTTAGGTGTGTGTGTCGATCTGCTCGAGGGTAGGAAGGCTCTGCAGGAGGATCTGGATAGGCTGCACCGATGGGCTGAGGTCAACTTCATGAAGTTCAACAAGGCCAAGTGCCGGGTCCTGCACCCTGGGGCACAACAACCCCAAGCAGAGCTACAGGCTGGGAGATGAGTGGTTGGAGAGCTGCCAGGCAGAGAAGGACCTGGGAGTGATAGTTGACAGTCAGCTGAATATGAGCCAGCAGTGTGCTCAGGTGGCCAAGAAGGCCAACAGCATCCTGGCCTGTATAAGAAACAGTGTGGCCAGCAGGGCTAGGGAGGTGATCGTCCCCCTGTACTCAGCTCTGGTGAGGCCGCACCTCGAGTACTGTGTTCAGTTTTGGGCCCCTCGCTACAAGAAGGACATGGAGGTGCTTGAGCGAGTCCAGAGAAGGGCTACGAAGCTGGTGAGGGGTCTGGAGAACAAGTCCTACGAGGAGCGGCTGAAGGAGCTGGGATTGTTCAGCCTAGAGAAAAGGAGGCTCAGGGGTGACCTTATCGCACTTTACAGGTACCTCAAAGGAGGCTGTAGCGAGGTGGGGGTTGATCTGTTCTCCCACGTGCCTGGTGACAGGACAAGGGGGAATGGGCTTAATCATAGAATCATAGAATATCCTGAGTTGGAAGGGACCCCTAAGGATCAT
>CM021736.1:10519607-10576498 GCA_011075105.1 Heteronetta atricapilla | reverse complement strand
GCCACGCCGGCCTCCTGCCCCGCCTGCCTGACTTGCGATATTTAGGATCTGCCTGTTCTTGTGCTTAAGTTGCGCCAGGGGAGGTTTAGGTTGGATGTTAGGAAGAACTTCTTTACCGAAAGGGTTGTTAGACATTGGAACAGGCTGCCCAGGGAAGTGGTGGAGTCACCATCCCTGGAGGTCTTTAAAAGACGTTTAGATGTAGAGCTTAGGGATATGGTTTAGTGGGGACTGTTAGTGTTAGGTCAGAGGTTGGACTCGATGATCTTGAGGTCTCTTCCAACCTAGAAATTCTGTGATTCTGTGATTCTGTGATTCTTTGTTGCTTGTTCAGGTATCTGGCTGCATATGCAGAGAGTAGACATAGAAATATATTTAATTCACTGGTGCTGTGTAACTCATGGAACAGTGCAGCTAGGTCCCATTGCTTGCTCTGTGGGAGTTGTGAGGGCAGCCAGGCCTGTTTCAACATCTGGTTCTGTTACTGGCTTTCATTATTATATATCAGGTTTGCATTTATAATGGTAAAAGTCATTTCTTTTGCTTTCAGCTCCAGCCCTGTTTCTTAAAGTTCCCAATATGCACAGGAGTGATATCTTAAAAACTACATCTCAAATTCCTAATCACTGGGATTCTTTCCTGGAAAGAGATTTTGTGTGTATATATATATGTACATGTATGTGTATATATACACATATATATGCATTTATTTATAAGTCTACACCAAAAATGAACAGACTGTCTGTTAAATGAAACTTAGAACAGAAAAGCAGTTCATTTTTTTTTTTTTTTTTTTTTTCTTAAGAACATTTTAAAAGTTTAGCTAAGACATTCATTTCTCATACCACAAGTTTAATAAAAGAAAAAAAGAAAGCCAGATAGAAGTGCTTTTGCAGGAGAAGCATATTGTAGAAATGTGAAGTGGGTTTTGTTTAGGGCTTCTGTTCAACCTAGGAGTCACTTAACAAATACCTTACACACTGCTTTGATAGTGTGGTCTGAATTGTGCAGTTTTTCCTAATTGTGTAGAAGTTCACTGTGAAAATCTATAAATCCTAAATTAAGTTAAACACATTTTGAAGTATAAGTCAATGAGTATCATGCTATGCTGTATGTCAATGATTCTGTAACTTGTAGCAAGTCAATTCTGTGTCTACTCTTATCTCTGGTGATTGAATGATATACTCTACTTCATGGCTTACTTTGTAGCTCTAGACAGTTTTGATTCTTTGTGATATACAGACAAGACAGGAAAGCAACAATTGAACACAAGGGTATATAGATGTTTGGCTTTAATCCTTATTTTGGAAAGAAAAAAGAACAACCACTAACATATGACTGCTTAGAAATAGGAATTCCAAAGAAGGGGAAGAGAACAGTAGGAATACAAATGGTAAGATTTTTCACAATATCTAAACAGCCAAATAAATCATCAAGGGAAAAAATGCAATTTATAACATGTAGCTAGAGGGGAAATGGAGTATTCATACTGAAGCATGATGATACGATCTATAGGTGTTGTTCAATAGCTAGAATAATACATAATTCTTTCCAGTTTTAGCTTCACAAATATTATTTAATAATTATTTAATTACTGTAAGTCAGAGGCTAAATTGGCAGAAACTCCAACTCACTCTTCCTAATGTGTAGGGATGAATCAGGTTTTGAGCTTGGGCAAATCTAAGTATTTATGTCTCAATTTTTCCTACGTAAAAAGGTGAATATAAGATTTTCTGTTTTGAAAAAAAAGGGATACAAATCAGATCACATACTTCTGGTGTTTCAAATACTTAGGAAACTGTATTAACAAATGTTCAGTAGCCTGGATTAGATTGTGATGGGAATGTTCTTGCCCTGGAACCAGTTACAGTTATACCATGAATTTTACTTCTCTCTCCTGGATAGCCATTATTCTACCTCATAAGGTTCTTGATAGTTTATTTGTTCTGATGTCACAATTCACCAGAATTCTACATGGATGCTGTAAATAACACAATTTTTATTAGAGGAAGTTACTGTTTATATTAAATGTATATATGCGTGCATGTGTGCATGTCTGTACTTATCTGCAGTGTACTTATATGCATACATAAATGTATGCTCAGCTCTAAAAGGTATCAAGATGAATATTTTCTCTCTAGGCTTTTTTATGTGAGAGGCTCATTTCATATCTCCTCTCATCCATGTCATAGGAGAAGCTGAACAGTAATAAAAAAATAATTTGTGAGAGGTGTGGCGAGGTGGAGATATGCTGCTGCAGTGGGAATCTACAACTGTTTTATGATGTCACCCCAAGTCCGACAAAGTCAAACCACTTCCACACTTCCATTACGCTTCAGGTGATGGCTATAATTCAAACTGATTTAAAGACACAGTATGAATAAGTTAATATTCAAATCCCATTTGTTTCAGTCATTTTCCAGTAGTAGTATAAAATAACACTACATAGAATGCTTTTATTTATATAATAATAAGCCTGGCAAGTGTCTACTATTTCCCTCCAGATGAAAATGCCAATTCAGGTAACTAACTGTCATTAACCTACTAACTATAGTTAGTAGGTTAATGACAGTGGACACTCATTCATGCACACGAAATAGTAATCTCACAATTTAAAATGCTAAATAGTTGTCCAGATTTTGTGACATTGTGAGTCAGCACTGACAGCAACAGTAGCTATATGTAGTAGTTTGCATGATAATTTTTATGCTTTTATGAGTTCATGGCAGTACTCCAGCCTCTTGCTTTCAGGAACAACAATCTCTAAAACAGGTATGTTCTTTAAAAAGAATTCAAGTGCGATAAGGATGTATTTCTGTAGCTCTAGCTTCTAACCTTAAGACATAGAATATAGCACAAAAGTGCACAGACACGGTGCAAATATGAGATAAAAAGGTTTGCACAGGGTATTAATACTACTTTATGGTCACTTTATTGATAAAGAATTCTGGTTAACTGGTACCTGAGCTTTTCCACCTTTGTTGGAAAACGTCTGTTTCCTCTGTACTAGAACTGACATACTAAAAATTCATAATGTAATCAGCCACTTATGTTTATATAGCAGTATTCCTGCAAACATCTCAGAGTGCTTCACAGTCATTAAAATCAAATTAAAATACTATCTCAATAAACAGAAGAATATGCATAGTAATTCTCATTTGAATATTAACCCTGTCTAAACATGGACTTCTTTCTGGAAATTTCTAATAAAAAAACCAACTCCATGGCAATATATCTTCTCTTTTAATATTTTGTAAAGAACAGAAGGCTCAGACTGGATTTTGCTACAGCCCACATATGTAACTACGTAACATCATTACAGTTAATAGAGCTATTCAGGTACTTAAAGTTATGCTTAAGCTTAACTACTTTATCAGGTGGGCTTTAGTTCTGTTAATGTGCTCTGAAATAATGATGAGAGCAAAATCTAATTTGTTTATCCAGTGTGTACAAAATGTATCTTTATTAAGGATTGCTTACTGTGTAGTGCATATAATAAGGAACCATTTCCTTTTTTTTTTTTTTTTTTTTTTTTCTTCTCCCAGTCCTATGGACAGGTGACATATTTGCCACCTGTGGCTAGCCATAGCAAATTACATCATAGCCAAATAAGGGCCATTTCTTTTATCCATTTCTCTACTGACATATAGGATGTGCAGAAGTACTTACATCAGGGAACTCAGAATCAGCAGGTGGTTGTCCATTTGGTCATCTCATTTTTAGTGCAACATCTCATTTGTTATTTTAAAATAATGTTAACCATCAGTCTGCTAATTTATTAGTGACAGCATATGGAAACTAGAATACAACAGTTAGTGGTTTCCAGTTTTCATTGGGAAAGGTATCAATCATCTTACAAATTATGCTTTTCTACAGTTGCTTAGTTCATCTGCAGGAAAGCAGACAACATTTGACTGCTTGCTCTTGGCTGCAAGTTCTCTAAGCTATGTTCCTTTATTTATTGTTTGCATTATGTATTAATTTATTGGCATGCATTCATCCATACCTCTGCTAGACTGAGTGAGGATTTTTTCCCCTTTCTTTCTCTAAAACTCTGTATTAAAACAGGTTTTGGGCAGGAATCAGTCAAATGAGGAACACATTTATCAACAGAGATAAATGTGATAAACAGAGATACTTCATGCCAGTAGGTAGAAAAATGTGCAAAGCAACAGTCTGGTCACTCAGTTTAAATGTTATTTCTTGATATTCATCAGCGAAAGAGAAGTTGCACATTATTTATTTATCTATCTATCTGTTTATTTATTTTTAACTGGGGGGTCTTATGAGAAGAACCATTTTTATTTTAAACTCCAGAAGTTTTTTCCTTTTACTAGAAGATCCTCTTCATTGAAACTATTATGAAAATAAAATAAAAGCTGTCAGAAAAAAAAAAAAAAGTATGAGATGAAATTAAAAATGCATTATCGATTCTTTCAGCAAAAAAATGAAATTACAGATTCAGCATGGATCAATCATCTAAGTAGAAACTGATAGCAGTCTAAGGATAAATAACATGGCTGTGTGCTGTTTTGCTGTGTGGTTTATTTTCTCTGCAAATCTTCTTTTGGTACTCTCCTTGCAGAAACACCATCTGGGGTTTAACTGGGATTCTTTTCAGCCATGAAATAGAGTTGGATGAGGTGAGATTCTGTAGAATTACAGTGTTTTGGCTAGGAAATGCTAAACAGTGGAGGAGGGGCCATTAGCAACATAAAATAATATTCTCATGCTAAAGGAGATTAGAGCTAACACTTTTTAATTAATGGAAGGTAATGTAGCTCCCCAGGGGGCATCATATTAGTGATCAATACAGAGTGCCTGGAGATATTGACTGAGTTTCTCCTTTGTATTCTATGTCTTTTAGAAGCACATTGAATATTGTGATATCTGTAATTTCATCATAGTCAACCATCTTAATGCAAGGAATAAAGTGATTTGCTCCTAACAGACCTATCTTCATGAGTTTCAAAATGTTTTTCCTTTTGATTGAAGCTGGAGGTGTCCTATTCTTAAGGAGAAGTGATACTTGATAATTTTCAGAATAATTTTTAGGATGACTACAGTATTTTCAAGGGTAAAATACAGTATCTTAATTGTTCTACATCAAAGCAGAACTTGAGTATAAAGATATTGCTAGTGGCAATAGCTAACAATCTGTTATGATAAAGAAGAGGAAAATAATCACCTTGCGCAATTCCAGCTGCCTATGTTTCAGATCCACGAGATACCTATTATTTACTGAATGTAAATGAAGGCTGTTTTTTTGTTTTTTTTTTTTTTTTTTTTTTTTTTGGTTACTCACATAACAAAAAGTGACTCCATCTCTTTTGGATGTCTCCACGAAATTGCAAATTTCTGGAAGAGTTCTACTAGGCAATATTTTGTCAATTTTATGGTAGAGAAACAAGCAGTTTTAACTTTTCTTGCTGTTGTAAAGCTGTGAAAAACTTATGGCAATATTGCTCCAATCAGAAAATAGTTTTGCATTTTTTACTGTAGATGAAGCATCACCATATGTACTGAACCTGTACAGATGACCATGCTCAACCACAAAACAACAAAAATAAGAAGCATTTTGAAACCAGTGTGTAGGTGGTTGAGGAGACTAGATGAGTAATAATCATTAAAATTAATTGCAAAGTGTTGATAGTGCTACTATATAGAAGAAAGACATTTAAATTCAAAAGATTTTGAGGGAGGTGACTGTTTTGATGTCCTTGATCTAGACTGAACATATGCTTAGCTTTAAGAGTGCCAATTAATTAACGTGAAGGGAATTGATTAGATGCCTCAGAATAAACAGAGACTTTCATATATTGTGAATCCAGATGTGCTTTCTAATGTCATATAAAATGAAAGAAAGTGCAAAAATGAGCATCTTCAAAAGAGCATAATGTATTTCTAGTTTACATGCTTAGAACCTTGGTCTTATTTGCTTTCACTAGCGCCATGATTTTGATGTCACAGAAGCATTTCTAAAGACACTATGCATTAATGCATTAAACATTAAATATCAAATTGTGCATGCATCAAATTCTCTATACTATAGAAATTAGTATAAATTCTCCATAGCTATTGAAAATTTCGGTAGCCATACAGATAATTTTAAAATTTTAACATCCATCTCTGAGATAATACAAAATTTCATCTATGTTATTTAAAGGCAGTGCTTGTTCATTGCAAACCTTGATTGTATTTGGGGGGCTGTAAGCCCTTTTAATGTGAACCATGTCATTTCTTTGTTTTGTACAATGTGTTCAATAAGCTCTCAAATGTAATGTAGTGAAAATAAAACAAAATTTATCATTCCACTAAGGTATATAACAAAAATCTTCTATAGTCAGAGTATTCTGACTAAACTATCTGTTCTCAACTCTCACAGAACCAGACAGCAAGAGAAATTATTAAGGCAGGATTTGCAAGTTTTCATCAACATCTAGGTAGTCTTTTTCTCCCAAGTCTATGCAAATTTATGGCACTAGTGATCCTAAATTTTGCAGACATTATTTTCTCAATATTAGAACACTTAGAATACAGTTTTAAAAGATGCTGAAGGCTCTGGTCCTTGTTGAACAAGCAGCTAGCTCCAAAGTAATTATTCAATTTTAAATTTACATTGTTCTCAAAGTAGGCAATCTGACATGTTCAACAACTTTATAAGTAAAAAAAAAATAATAAAAAAAAAATAAAAAATGCTAGTTTACTAAGGTGGCAAAACTAGGATTACCAAGGATATCTCAGGGCCAATTTCTAGAGCTTGGCATATCTCAGTTTGTCATTTTAGTAATCACGTAGTATAACAAAGACCTATCTGAAATATATACAGCAGAATTTTGCATTGCAATATATTTTTTACTGATAAATATTCTATCAACTTTAAAACTTAATGACACTAATGTAGGCTATCTGTAGAACTACCCTGGGGTTAATTAGGTGGAATATCTTGTGTTTTCTTATTCTCTGAAGGGTAATCATCTGTCTCCTTTCTGACCTAACCTTTTTTCCATATGTAAAGTAGAGTGTTAAATGGAAATAAATGTTTCTACTTTAATTTATTTCAATATGCTCAACAGGAAAAATGCATTTCATAAAGAGAAATGGTAGAGGTTTACTTTACAGGTATCATCCAAACGGTTATTTAATTGCAGTCTGTCTGACAGCTTGAATATAAGAGCTGAAAAACTATGTCTTTAAGACTAACTCATGTTTTGCATGAAGATTTTGTATATTACATACACTCTACATAAAAAAAAAAAATTCAATATTTTAATGTTTAAATATTAGAGATTTTTTGAGCTTGTGTTTGAAGTATTTGCTTTAATTGGCACAATTTTGTTCTCATATTTACAATGCTGCAGAACTGTGCTATCTACTTTTTAATGAAAATACAAAGTGGGAAGAACAGAATGACTTCAATAACATTTTATGCCCACACACAATGTTTTTTGGTAATGATATGAGGGTGGTTCCACCATGTTTAGAACAGAGGGAAAGCTTGTTCATATAAAAGTGAAATTTCTGACTGAATTGATGCATGCCAAGTACAGCTGGTCTGGCCTATTTATTAAGAACTGGATTAAGCCTTTGTCTATGAACTAAGTACAGATACACAACGAAGTACAGTCACTATAAAACAGAAATACGCAGTACTCAAAAGTAGTTCATTTTTTTAAAAAAAATTTTCCTTATCCATCTTTTTTTAATTATTATTATTTTTATTTTCTGGTTTCAAATAATTGCAAACCTCCTTCTATCCAAACTAGCACTTTCCAACTGATTGTCTCATCAGTTAAACTATTATCTAGAACCATTTGGTTTTATTTTCTAGCTGTTTCTCTTGAGATCAACCCTCTCCTCTGACTGCTTTTTAAGTCAGTTGAATCCTTCTGTCCCCCTTTTACATCACAGCATTTAAAATTCTTTTTCAAGGGATACAGCAGCTTTAGAATCTGTATGATCCCTTTCTCTTAAAATAAGCCATTCATAAAATCAAAGGAGGACATTGACAATCCAGTTAAAAGATCAGAAGGAGAAGAAAATATTCTAACTGTACAATTAACTATCCTTCTGAAGAAGAGAGACAAATACAAAATCAGTGATGTTTCTGGGCTAAGTCTCTCTCTGCTTGATTCTTGCATGCTTTGGTTCACACTGGTGACGAGCATGCAGTAGAAGTGAAGGTAAAAAAAAAAAAAAAGGAAGGAAATATTTGTATGACCTTTTGGGTCTTTTCTTTCAGTCTAGCCTACTTAGGTCATAGAATAAAATGTGTAGAATGGTGTTCAGTTCATAGTGAAATGAAACCTGGAACAAATCCCATTAGGACTAGGCCTAAGGACACCAATTCTCCCTCTATGGAAAGTTGAGGTAATGCTGACAATACAGAGGCTCTGACAATTGAAAAACAAATTTAGAATACAAGTGACTGAAAGTAAGCTAGGATGACTCATCCCTTATCAAATAGCTACCATTTTTAATGTTTTATTGTCTGTCTGCAGGCAGTAAGAAGGGGAGATAACATCTATTGCCTAATGAATACTATATTTTTGATGTCTTTCTTAAAAAAAATAAACCTTTTAAAGTAGTTATCTGTGTTAATGTATATAAAAGGAATAAAAGAAACAACAACAAAACAACAGTTGATCACAACTGCTTTGTCTCTCTTCCCACAACTGAGACATTGTGAAGGAAGTTAAGCATAAAACAAAAGAATTGTCAACTGATTGTTTTAGAGCTGCATGTGAAGGGATGAGACAAATATATTCAGATTTACATCTAGAGTTGAAAGTGAGTATAAGACTTCAGGTACTTCTATCTGTTGCCAATGGATGTAGAAAGAGGCTAAGAGACTTAGTTTCACTGTTCCTATACTTGTCTTTGAAGGTCTGGTACACTATTCCATCTATCATTGCTTTGATTTTTTTTCTCTGGAAATGGACTTTCACAATTTTATCATTGCAAATTACAAATAAGGATTACATAGGTGATGGAAGGCACCATTATTCAGATAGTGCCACAGGCCCAAAGAAGAACTGAGGGAAAAATGGATGCTGTAAGGAAGATTAAACATGTGATACTTTCTAGTTCAGTCAGAGTAAACTATATGGAGGCAATCTGAAGTTCACAGCAATTAGGATGGAGGATGATGTGAAGACTGTCTGTCCAAAGCAAAGATAATGAAAATCCATGACTGGTCAAATGAAGTTAGTTCTGGTGACTGGTGACATAATATGTCACTATTTCTGTTTTGAGCTGCTATGGTAAGTCAGAGTACCTATTTTTCCCCCATTGAAGGGATTTCTTTGCCCACCTATGTTAAGAATCAACTAGTGAAGGGACCAAAAGTTTTCCTTAACTAGCTTCCTGATTGGTAGAAACAGTTACTTTTAGGTGTGATGCAAAATAGAAAAAGCAACTCATTGTTTATGAAAGCATTATAAAATATGCAAGAAAATAACATTCAGAACACACACACAAATGTAATAAAATTGTCTCAGTGTGAATGTACTTAAATCTACTGATTGCTATGCTTTGAGCAGTTATTTTGGAGAGTTTCTGAAGATGCAGGTATGAAAACAGTAACTTGCAGTGCAAACTGCAATGAAGCATACAAATGCTACATGATCTTGCTTCAAAATGAACAACTAAATTGACATTTTCTAAACTGGTTCTTGAATCACATAGTGAAATTTAACTGAGTTGCAAAAAAAATGTAGCTTAACTTTCTCTATTGTAAACTACAATACTGGATGTTTAATGGACGCTGAGAAAAACTCACAGAAATATACATTAATATATATAATATCACATAAGATACTATCTGTGTAAACCTTATTTTGAAACATAGCAATCCCCCAAAATATCTGATCAAAGCCAACTGCAATTTAGAAAAAGTTTTTACCATTTAAAATAACTGAGTTACCTGTCAATAATGTTGTAGTTGTCCTCTCAATAGGAAAATAATTGAGTGTAAGGATTCTTTCATTTCTTCAAACTTTCACATTGTGATGCATGATATATATAGAACCACAAAGTAAACTTTCTACTGAGTCTTGAGTCAGCCAAGCATAGATTCTGGCTACATAAGCCATACTTAATGAATAAAGAATCAAATCACATCTTTCTTAATAAAATAATTTTAAAAAATCACATTTCAAATCACATTTCTAGGTTAACATTTTAATGTGTATCTTCAATTTTGTTTCAGTGCAAAGTGCAATCAGTGATTTCTGCTTTGCCTACCCAAGTTGTTACATCCACATTTTGTAGTTATATGAACTTATTTGAAGGTGGTTAGTGAGAAAAGCAGATAAGACATACAATCATATAACCAGATAAGATACCCTCAGAATCTTATGTCTTCTTTATATTCCTTGTTATACTATGGAGCTACTGTCCTGTAAGAGGATGGAGGCCATCCTACAGGCTACATGAAGAATCTATTTTTATGATAGGAACTTCTGGCTGAAAGATTCCTTACAAATCATAGTGACTGCTGAAATGCTGTATCCCGTATATTATAAAATGAAATGACTTATATCACACAGAGATGGCTAGTGACTTCTCTACTGGCAGTTTCACTGTGTAGCACTATAGTAGCTTTAAAAATAATGAAATGAATTCTTAAAATATAAAAACTGGTATGATACTGCTTCTTGTTCTGTAGAATATCTGAAGGAACCTTCAAGTTTATAGTCTCTCCCATTTCTGCAGCAAAATATGACGGGGTTTTCTAGGTAAAGCAATCATGACAACATATTCACTTCCGTATGGCCAGCAAAGCAGTTGTATATGTCACAGCTAGGATTCTGTCCTTCTGGTGTTCCCCTGATGTTTTCACCTAGAAATGTGTGCAGTGACAGGTTGGCTTGCTGGAAGGCTCTTGGCAGAAAAACATTCAAAGACTAGATTACTAGTTGTACTTTAGATTCGTTAAAGAACTGTCTTTAGACTCTCAAAGACAGAGAGTCTAAAGATGATCAATGAAATTAATGAAAAATTTGGTTTCAATACAAACTGAAGGACTTCATCCATACAAAGATCCAGAAAGAGGATGAAGAATATGCAGAGGACTTTCAAAAGGCCAACTATATAAGAATTGCTTTTTCTTGTGTTTTCACTTTACATTAAATGACATTTTAAATCAGACTTGTATTTTTCTTAGTCATGTTTAGGAGAGAGAAAAATGCTCAGATTCAAAGCTAAGCATCATTAATACAATCTACAACTTTCATGGAAGTTGTGCTTCCTGGCACATTTTATGTTTTACCCTGACATAGATTAAGATAGACTCCTTAAAGGTCTCTATCACTTTATAGACTAGATCATTATCACTAACTTGATATCTGCCCAGTCACTGAATATCCAATCTGGCAATGCTAAAACTTAACATTTAATTTAGCTACCTTATGAGATAGCATCAGTGAACTCTGTGAACTTTTAAGTGGGTTCTCCAGTTGAACATCCATACCACCCAGTAATATGTGACTTCTTTCTTTACATGTTCACCTCTGCATTTATTATATCACTGTGTGCAGTTAAGGTAGTTGTGTAACTTACTATATGAACAAAAGTGATGAGTTAGAAATAGGATCCATGAAAAGAGGTAAAGTTTTTTGAATGGTTTCTTCAGTATTAGTCATCAGCTAGCTACTTATGTTACTTATAACTTATGTTACTTATGAGTGAGAAAATCATGTTTATGTACTTCATGTTGTGTGTCCTATTTGAAATGGAGCCAGGAAAATTTGTCACCTTTTTCTTTTATACATTACAATTATACTCTATTTCAATTCATCTCTTAAAAGTGCTCTTCAGAATTTGCATGCCTACACACCTTGAATACAAATTTCAAGTCATCTTTTGTTGACCTTTTATGACTATATCCAAATTTGTGACACAATTCAGGGGCATCTTGTAACTTCTTGGCTTCCTTTTTGTTTGGTTCAGAAAATCAAAATCTTTCCCAGAAAACAGTGATCACAGTGTATTTTTAAGTTAAAAAGTGAACTAGTAGGCCTGAAATTTCAAAACACTATCTGAAGAAATTTTGAAATTGTGTCAGCAAAACCAATAAGAACAAAGCTTATTTTTTAAAAAAGATTGGTGTAGTTTTTCACTTTCCTAAGAAAAGATTTCAAGTAAGGGATCATCCTAAAAAAGCATTGTGCATATTCTAAACATTTGGCAGTTGCCTTGTGGCATCCATTTTAACTTGTTGTCAGATGTTTCCTTAGATCACATCATTTTAAAATCTAATGAGCAATGACAGAATTGTAACCAGCTATGACACTTAAAGGAAATGTTAAAAATGCACCTGCCCCAGGGTTAGACTTTCATAGTTTCTGGAGAAAAATAAAGCAGCTTTGAAGAATTCAAGACTTTGGAAAATGAAATAGATGCTGAGAGTAAAAGAATACAGGGTTTAAATATATAAATATATTATATATTATATATATATATATATATATATATATATATATATGGTACTGCTGATTTGAATATTTCTTGCATACAACAAGAAAAAAATATTTATAAGATTAGTTAGTATGATGTCAAGAATGTTTGGGAACTGTATATGGAGGAGTATAGTGGATTACCTCCACATAACAGATAGTAGGTCAAATATGCATTTCATGTTATAGACACCATTATATTATACTAAAATAATTGTGAAGGTAGTTGGGTGTGGTAATGTCCAGCAGCGGTGAACACATGCCTCAGAAAAAATGTGAAGCCTGTCTTGAACTGTACGCAGTTATTCTTTGAGACGAATAACACTTCCTGACCTGAGGAAAAAAATGACCTTATGACCTAACCCCCCAAGTAAAGCATCTAATAGTTCTGTATTCTACTAGGAAATGATCACTGCAAAGTGTTTCATCTTTTCTTTGACCTGTACTAAACCACTTGTCTCAATGATATATTGTGATAGCAAGTTTCACATGAGGTTATGTATCAGTGTTTTATTGTACCTGCTTTAATTTTACTTCCTGATATGTCTGCAATGTCTCTTGGTTGGAGTTATTTTTTAATTACATTAGCAGATTTTGTTTTACGTGTCTTCAAACTAGGGAATCCCAGTCAGTGTAGTACCACTGATATTCTTTTTAAAATTTATTATGATTATTATTGTGCAATTTTTCCAAAAATTAAGTCATGGTCGAAATATGTTTATTAACCAAAAAATTGGTGTAGCTATTGCTTTAGTTGGGGTGCAGAGGATATTACATTTTTTCATCTCTTCTCTATTCCTTCCTTCCAAGATACAATATCAGTTCTGTCTTACCTCAAAAGCATGAAAGTAAAAAAAGTTTATGACTCAGAGACTAAACTCATAAGTCTAGTGATGTTGGCTGGCTCAGAAATTACTTGGACATTCTAGAGTTTTCCGAAGCATGTTGTGACTTTTCTGTTAGACAAAGCATCATGGGTTGCACAGACTACTGCCCAGAATGCAATATGACAATTCCCATATTTCTCAACTCTGAAAATGTATCACAAATTTCTATATGCAATAATATATATATATTTTCCATGTTGTTCAGAGTGGCAGTATAGATTGTATGTTTTTCAGCTGTGCAGTTTGATTATCCATCTCTGCAGCACTGAAGGTTTTTTGGAGAAGGTTCTGTATTCCTTCAGATTTTTTTTTTTTTTTTAATGGAATGCAGACATTCTAGGAGAAGTGGTTAATGGAGTCCACACCAGCAGCTGCTTTATTTTCTTCTCTGTTTAATTTTTTTATAGCTTATTCACTTCTGCAATGTCACAGAGAATACTACTCTTTAAATAATATTGTGTATTGGTTCAGTCAGTTATGCACTGAAGTTTGGACAACAGAAGAATCAGAGAAAGAGCCATCACAGTGGTTGTAGGATTTCTTAAATATTTTTTGGCCCTTTTGATCGCATATGAAGTTACAGAATGCTCTATAAAGTTTTCACAAAGACAGGATTTAAACTGTTCAGATAGTTGCCAATTGTAGACAAAAGAAACTGTAGTGCACCTTACCTGTAACTAAATACAAGCAGATTGAAAATTGGCTTTTGAATCTTATGATCATCACTATTGCCATATATAGAACTTCTGTTATATGTAAGTTTATGTTGCAGATTTAATGAAAATGAGATTCTCATCGCTTACTTTAGTGACTTAAAAGTTCAGTGTCTTGTTTAGTAATCAGGACTTTTTCTAGACAGTGGAGGGAGATAGTGCTCTTTGGATAATTAATCCCAGCTATTTTAAGCATCTTCCATAATATGGGAAGAATCACATTCTGAAGTACTTCATTTGGTTCCCCGTGGGAAATATATATACTGACTCAATAATATATATATTGACTCATTTTGCCAGATGCCTAAATGTTAGAAACCAGGATGATGAGAGGTGAGCCCCATTCTTGAGTAATGTTATTTGTTAAAGACATGATTTCACTTGTATTTCACTTCTTGACTAGCCTTCCAGAAAGATTTTATAACAGGTAAAAAGAGCCAATGTTCTAATGGAATCTTAAATTCATTCTTTTGTGAAATGTTGTTTGTCTTGTGAGAAATTAGTTTATGGCCCAGAAGATACCAGTAGTCAGCTTAATTTTCCCCATTAGCTGAAAAAATAGGCATTTCAAGAATAAAAAGTGGAAAGAAAAATCATTCAGGCTACATTAACATAAAATAATTGTGATAATAAATTCCAACTAAATAATACATTCATGCCATTTGAAGAGCTGTTCTTTAAGGATAATAAGGACAAGAATCTCAAAGTACAGCTAATGAAAGGTTATGTATCATAGAACATATTATTATTGCAAGAAGGCCTGTACTCTGCAGCAGTGAAGTGCTGCAAAGACCTAGCAGACTCTAAAGTGAAGGTGCTATTAAGCAAGGAGATAACCACAAAAACATGATTTTTTTTTTTCATACAATCCCTTCTTTCTCCCCCAGTTCCAGAAGTTATAGCTTTATAGTATTGCAATCAGTAAAGCTGATTTGTTTCCATACATTCAGAAAGATTAAGTTGTTGCTGTCAGTAAAGAATATGTAAATAATGTTACTACGTTCACTGATTATAAAAAACCCTATTGATTACATTTTTTTCACTTACCTGGAGGAAAAATGTGTGAATTCATATTTTAAAAAGAAACAGTAATTATTGTTGTTGCTAGATAAAGGATTATATTCCTCATGGTCATTTAATGACTCTGGCCCCATATTTAACCTGTGGAATACCTGTAACATGTATTACAAAGATCTGTAACTCAGAGCTTCAAATATACTGATTACAGTTTTAATCCAGTAGCTAAACCCTTATCTACAATTGCTTAATACGTTTCATATCCAAGTCCATAGAATTTCTGAAAAAAAAAAAAAGCCTTTTTAATGAAACTAAGTAAATTTTCTGCTAGTTCTAAGGGCTTATCATTGATTTTTATTTGACAAGGATCAGGCAGTCACTGTATTTATATTTTCTATGTTAAGAAATAGCCTTATTATCAGAACATTTACGCTGTTCTAGCTTCTACAGAAAAAAAAATATTGCTTTCTTAGCTTATCTTCTGATGTTATAGTAAGGATATGGTTGTAAAGTTAAAAGAAAGCTGTCTGTCCATGGTGATTAGTGGCATCCAGAATTTGCTATGTTCTATTTTGAAGTCAGAAATATTAAACTGGATAGGGATTTTGTTTTACTGCAAAATTCAGGGAGTTCTGTTATTCTGATTTCATCTTGAATTACTAAAGAATTTAATGTAATAAACTTAAATGTATAAAAGATTCCATGGACTATGGTTACCTATAACTAAAGCTTGAAACTGATACAGTATTAATCTAAAGTATCTGGAAATTCCAAATGATAGAACTTATGCAACTAAATTTAGGCTAGAAACAGTGTTTGGCTTCAGTGTCCTCTAAAAAGCGTATAGAAGCTCAGAGCAGATTTAGTGCAGATGAGGAGATGGTAGTGCCGTTGCATTTTCTTTCAGAAGTTTTGAGGACCCTTACCACAAGTTATTATAATCCCACAGCAATTAATTCGAATCAGTTCAGATCTGAGTTAACAGCCAGTATTGCATTTGCATGCAATAATCCATTGAATGAATCTATGAAACATTTTTTATCAATTTACAAGCAAATGTAAAATACAAGGTTCAGTGAGTGACTGGAGGTACTTCACATTGAAATGAAAGAACTGAATCACCATGTGGAGGAAGTTTGACTGCACTGAGTCAAGTCAGTGGGCTAGTCAGTGACTGGAGGTGGCACCTGATCTGCTGAAGTGGCATTTGTAGCTACAAAGAGGTGAGGCAGCCTATAATTCAGTGGGAGAAATGTCAAAACTAACTCCAGAATAACTTAGAGTTAGATAAACTTCACAGGAATGAAACTGAGTCTGAAAGAATACCATGAACCTACAAGATAAAGAAAGAAAGAAAAAAAAAAAAAAGGTGTAAATTCTTCACTGGCAAAGGCTTGTCTCTCATAAGGTATCTACCTCTGACATGTAGATATTTGGAAATTTAGAAAACAAGAGTGGATTTCCCAATAAGTAGTAACACATCAGTTACTTAAAAGAAGCTGGCTAGCTAATGAAGCAACCAGCACCTCCAAATCTTCTACAAGTCTGGCGGATTTGAAGCATTCGGTATCTTGCCAGATCAGGCTCCAGTTTTTTAAAATAAATCAACACTTTATTTATAACAGCTAGAATTATTTATAACAGCTAAACCTGTATTGGGTATCAAGCACATTTTCTGCACAGATATGACTACAGCGTAGGCAAATTGCCGATCTTCTGCACAGCTCTGGCAATATCCCCTGTGGTGACAAGTGTTATAAATTCTTCTCCTTATCTTAAAGAGATAAGTCTCTTTATGATTTGACAGACTTTAACACAGCCATCGTGTTCTGGGAAGAAGGGTTTGCATGCAATGCGTCACAAGTTCAGAAGACCTACTGCTGCTTCTAGATTTGTGAGCAAGTAGTTGGCTACCCATGAGCTTGACAGTATTTTTTCAATTTCAGTGAATACAAGTTGGCTGGGAATAACTTGCAGCTGGTACAGCTCTATTTTTAAATAGATTTATTAAAAGAAATTGAAATTAGCCTTTCTCCTTCCCCTCAAATTTCCATCTGCTACAATTAATATTAACATGATTTCTAACTTGTCGTTTTAGCTGATTATATTTTTAGAAAGACTCCATAAAAGGTTAGTGTGAAGAACATACATTTGGCATTCTTGTCAGTCTGCTTGCAGAGAATGTGATCCTCCATAGCAACATGTAGGTCAAAACAAATTTTATTTAATACTTCCCAACTAATATATAGCACATAAAGCACCCTCAAGCATGCAGGTGTTTTTGAGATATTGTTCAAGCCTTCATCACCATCACATAGTGAATTCCACACAAGCACTCATGGGGAGGCTGGCAGAATTCAAAGAAGGCTGAGATACTGAGCTCAGAATTAAGTAGAAAACATTTGCCTACCCTTTATCCATAATACATGTGTTCATCATCCATGTGTGCTATAAATATAAACAATCTTTGGAAACAGTGCAAAGCTTTTCAAAGATATTGCTCTTTGTTACTAATGCTCTTGTGGGTATAAAAGGTCCTCCCCAGAGCAGGTCGTGCCCTTTGTTAAATTTTATTTGGAAAATGATGGCCTTAAATCTGTAAGGAATTTCATCTAGAGGCTTCTAGTGAATTGTGCTAGTAGTTTTATAGATGAAATTACTCAGACAGATACATCAGCCCAACAGTGATCCAAAGAAGCAGTTAAACATATAATTGGCTGTATTGGGTCTATTTTTATGAGAAAAAAATTATACTAAATAGCTTTTAAAGTGCTCTTTAGAGTAGTAAATAGTTTGTATATACAATACTAATTTTTTGGATGCTAAATAATCCAGTATTTCCTGCATTTGAAAATAGCATTCTTCACAAAATAATGTTGTAGAAGTTGAGCCTGATGACGTAATCTTTTCTCATTTGGGTTTCATTTACATGGATTTTACTGTTTATTTTTAGGGAAGGGCTTGTAGGAGAAGTGTTATGGTTCTTTTGTTCACATTATGACCTTTCTAAGTCAGAGACCTCAGTCCTAAGGCAGCATTAAAAAAAATCCACAGGTATTGTACATATTGTACAGATGAATCTGCAGGCACACACAAAAAGCAACTTCCAGTTAGCACTCTGTTGTGCAATTTTACACTTACTTTCACGGCCAATTTTAGAGAGAACACTGCTGGTGCTCTATATACACCAACAGCAATAAGCACTAATTCTCTAAATGCATCTGATACCTAAATAAATAAATAAATAAAAATTACTTTTTTTTTTTTTTCTGAAGTATGAAAAACCTTCAAAAACTTTGACTATTTTCTCCACAGTCTTTTCCTTCTATTGATTTTTGATTAATGGTTTACTCTCACCTGAAGAGTGAGAGTAAAAGATGGAGGTAGTAAGTAATTAAGCTTGGTGGATTACCTGGGGTATTGCTACTGCTGCATGGGAAAGGAAGGAAGAACAGAGCCTAGAGTGTGCATGCTCACTGTTGAGGCAGAGGTCTTGAGCCATGTAGTATTTGCATCTGTAAATCAAAATACATGGAAGAAACCAGCTGTTCATGTTTCATAGTGTGGATGTAGTTAGAAAATTAAATTTGTTAGCTACACAGTATCCTCTTGCTGCTCCTGAACTCTCTTACATTCTGCTGTGTATTAAAACAACACTGATAAGTACTTATTGCTGAGTAAATAGATGAGTAAACACCATTACTGCAATCATGATCAGGGAGCACAATTCCTAATTTGAAAATATTTTAATAAAGGAGAAATTCATTAGCACTTAATGACACTTTTCCTTTGCAGATGTTGAAAATACCATAAATGGAGAGGGGAGAAAGGGAAACAGAGGCATTCTTTTTAGCTGGTGGGAGTCTTCAGAAAAGACACCAATGAACTTAATCTGCATAATGTCATTTTGCTGACTGTATTTACACTTGTGGCACATTTAAAAATATCTTTTTATTTAAATCTTCAAAAATAGCTTAATTGAAATCTTGAGACTTTCATTTTCATATTTATAAGTTTATAAATTTATGATCTGTCTGGCATTAAATAGCCGTGTTGGTACCGGTTCAGAAAATTATGTATTACTGCTTAACTTTAAATATATACCTAAATGATGATTAAATTAATGCTAATTTGCAGTAATGTGAATCTGAATGAAATTGTTTTCCAAATAGGAGGATGTAAGGTATGAAAGTGAAGACTTTTTGGAGGGTATCATAAGCAATATTTGTTAAGTAGGCATATTGGAAGCAGATGCTGTCCCTACAGTGAACTGAAGTCTAACTGTCTTTTTCAGACAGTGAATGAATTGAGTTGACCCAGATTGATCCTGTCTCTATTTTATATAAACGAGATCTGCCAGTTTCAGTTGGATAAGTAAATATAACCAGTCTTTATGCAGGTGTGCAAGAGTAATAAAGATTAAAGTAAAAGCTGTCAAAGGCATAGTCATCTTTTTTTAGCATCACCAGATAATAGAACCATATCCCATGGAAGCAGTTGCTGGTTTCAGAAAATGAAGAGAATGAGTTACTTGTGTGCTGGAAAAGCTTTTCTGCAGATTCTAGTTTAATGTAAGAGTCCTGGGTTTTGCCAAGGGATTAGGCTAGATTGTAGTAAATTCCTGCAGGTAGGTAAATTTCACATCACTCTGAAATGCTCCGGGAGTAAAGAAATTACAGGTCTCAGAAATTTCAGGACAGGATGATGACACCTTCTGTTTTATCCTAAAGACAATTCCTTTTAAAGTGGATTTAACTCTTGGTCTGTTTGCTTACTTAATAGCATGAAAGAGAGTGCAAGCTCTTCATTTCTCTGTCCTTTCTGTGTTTTTATGCTTGAGAAATGTCCATGTTGGGTTCTTCCATAGTCCCCATTTGTAAATCCACATGCCAAGGATGAAGAACTCTTGCTGCTGGCCATCTCCTCTCTGTAAGGAGTTTTAAAAGAATAGTTGGTTTTAATTGCAGTTGAAAATGGAATTATTCTTATGGACTGGGGCAAGAGCAGTACTTGTTTATTTGGACATTTTGGCAGTAAATTCAAGTTGGTTTCTGAACAGTCACTGCCAATTATATGTATTATATACCATTTTCTCTTCCTGGCACAGTGTGGTAGTAAGGAGGCATCGTTACAGTCTTGCCTCTGTCATGGCAAAATTTATTTATATGTCGTTCTTAGGGAAGTCAGTTTTCCTGGTATCCCACCTATATAGTCCAGTATAATCACAGTACTTCCTATAAAATTTCCAGTTCCCCAATGCCTGTCACAAAGTATGGTTTCATGATAATCATCCTAGGAATAAATATCAACTTTTAAGAACTTCATAAAATGCATCGATTTTCACTGGAGCTAAGTGAACCCTTTATAGTGAACAACTGCCAAGGAGTTTCACCCTTTCTGAATAATGCCCTTCTCCATCATGCCTTATTCCTGATGGTTTCATTTGTGTGAGTCTCCAAATTACCATTGCTCTGCACTAGTGTGTCATCATTGTTTTTTCCCTGGAGAACAACATGGATGAGAACAGAAGGAATACAAGGAGTCAGGAGAAGGTATTTTCCTCTGGGCACACCGTTGCTTCAAGGGCAGACAAAGGCACAGCTACAACACAGGCAGCCCAAGTGCATGTCCAGAACTCTTGTGCAAGAGTAGTGCAATGGCTTGCATCAACAAGGGAAGGAAAAGAATTGACCTGCATAACTTTAATACTTCTCAGTGTTGTCAAAGGTGTGCGTTCTTACGCAATTGACTGCTGCTTAAATATTATGCAGTGTTACTCTTTTCTTATATCAGGCTTCTCACTGTTGTTGACACAACTTTTTCCCACGTTAGTCAAAAACAAGTACCAAATTCCTTTTGAAAGCCTATAAAGGTTATTTAAAAGCAAAACCAAATCCTTAAGCATTCTGTCAATGCAGAAGTCAAATACTTTAAGCATTGATTAAGTGACTAAACTAGTGTATGTAAAACAAGCTCTAAGAGGCAGAACTCTCTGTGCTACTTCCAGAAGTATTCTGTGAGGCAATGAGAGAGAGAGACCTGAAAATGCAGCACTAGAGGTATTTCTGGAGAAAAAAAAAAAAAAAAAAAAAAAAAAAAAAAGAAAGAAAAAAGAAAATTTACTCCATTTTAAAACTAGGAAACATCTCCTTCCTGCATGATAATAAAATGTGTGTTAGAATTTGCAATCAGAATTCTGATTTGGGCTTCTGTGTTTCATCCAAAGCTTTTTTAAGGTAGCAGCTTTCAGAGTTCAATTGTACCAAATCTTGCTCATTCTTCTTCTCTTATAGAGAAACCTATCCTCACCACATTTAATTTGCATAACTTTTATGGTCTTTTAAAAATAATTCCAATATTACTTTTTACTCTGGTTATTGCTTGTTATTGTGATTGAACCTGGCCGGTAGCTAAACACCACACAGCTGTTCGCTCACCCTCCCCCCTTCCTCTCTGGGATGGGGGAGAGAAATGGGAAAGTGAAGCCTGTGTGTGAAGTGGTGGTGTGACTTCGTTCAGGCCACGATAGTCCACCGTTAGTCTCCACTCACCATTAGATTTTTGCACTGGCCATATGGGACTACTAAAAGGTGAATGAGTCTTACTGATCACTCCTTGGCTCTCCAGTTGACGAATTAGCTCATGGATGGGAATCAGGGAGTCTTGGTTGGTGCGATATTGCCGCCAGTGCACAGTTATAAGCGATTGGCACTTGTTGTTCTTCGACCCTCAGCAACCCCACAACAAAAGGGTCCTCTGAGAGACTGGGCAAGGTAGACAACTGTTTAATGCCCTCTGTCTCTAAGGCAGCTACGTCAAAAGCCCAGCGGAACCCTTTTGGGTCCTTGAAATATCCTCTTCTAAGATAGTCTATGCCAAGGATGCACGGAGCATCTGGGCCAGTCACAATACGGTGTTTTTGCCACTCATTCCCGGTTAGACTCACTTCAGCCTCCAATACAGTCAACTGCTGGGATCCCCCCGTCACTCCATGAATACTGATGGGCTCTGGCCCTTTATAATTTGATGGCATTTAGAGTACATTGTGCACCGGTGTCTACTAAAGCTTTATACTTCTGTGCGTCTGATGTGCCAGGCCATCAAATCCACACAGTCCAATAAACTCGATTGTCCCTTTCCCCGCCCTGGCTGGAGGCAGGGCCCCTCTAATCCTGGTCAGAATCTTCATTCCTGTGTTTAAGGGACTGCCTGCTGGAAGTTGGAGCAGCAAACTTTTCAGAGAAACCCTTTTTCCCGCTTGTTTTCTTTTGCAACTCACGTACCCATGCCTCTAGGGTCGCGGTGGATTTTCCATCCCATTTTCTCATGTCCTCTCCCTGGTCACGCAGGTAAAAGCACAGGATAGCATGAGATGTGTATCCACCATATCATCTTCCTTGTATGGATGAGCAATTACCCCTAATAGCTGAGACACTGGTTCGTTCAGGTGAGGAGGAAAATAATCTCTCTTCAAGTTGGTGGACCTTTTCAGCAAGTTTCTCCAAAGTATTCTCTTTTAGTTGGAGGACGCTTTCAGAAAGTTTTTCCACAGCCGAGACGCAGGCCTGTAGGGAAGAGGAGAGACTTTCTTCGTACTGCCGGAGTTGTTTAACCACATCACCCACTGAGGGTTCCTCATCCTCTTTCCAGGCCATTATTGCCAATGAGCTGGCATATGATGATGGTGCACTCCGTACAAACTTCCGCCACATGGGTCGTGTACACTTGACTTCATCTGGATCTACGGGTATTTGTCCATTGTCTGGGTCAGCATAAATCACCTCCCATATGGCTAATTCCCTCAGGCACTGGATTCCCTTCTCCATAGCGGTCCTCTTGCCTGGCAGACATACAAGTTCTTCCTTGTAGGGATACCTTTCCCTTACACCGTACAGGATACGCCTCCAGGGGCTGTAAGATCTTACTCCTTCTCCAATTGCATTGTCAATGCCTGCATCTCTAGCAAGAGATCCCAGCCGACTGGCTTCCCTGCTGTCTAAATCCACATAATTGGCTCCGGTATCCCAGCACCGGAGCAGCCAGGTGACAAGCTGCTCACCTATGCAGTGACCAAAATCTTTTCGCATATATCGTAGCTCATGCTGGTATAGGTTTCGGGTAACTACTGTTGTTTTTTCAACATTCCCAGCTTCATCCTCCTGCATCCCTGATGGCCCAGCCTCGTCTTCTCCATACCTAGACTCTCTGCGTTCTAAACGACCTGAGTCTCTATACCATTTTTTTCACCTTGTCTACAGGGGCAACTTGTACTGCTACAGCTTATTTCTCTGACTCAGCCACAGAGTCTGCCACAGGGGCTGGAATACAATCTGCAGGGACAACTTGCACTGCTACGGTTCGTTTCTTTGGCCCAGCCACAGGGTCTTCCACAGGGATTGGAATACACTCTGCAAGGACAACTTGCACTGCTACAGTTTGTTTCTCTGGCCCAGCCCCAGGAGCTGGAGCGGCTGCAGGGGCTGGAGTGGCTGCAGGGGCTGGAGCGGCTGCAGGAGCTGGAGTGGCTGCAGGAGCTGGAGCGGCTGCAGGGGCTGGAGCAGGAGCGGCTGCAGGAGCAGGAGCTGGAGCTGCTGCAGGAGCAGGGGCTGAAGCGGCTGCAGGGGCTGGAGCGGGAGCTCTAGCAGAGATCTGCCTCAGGACAGATCTCTGGATGAGATTCCTAAGTAGTTGTTTAACCTTAAACAAAACCTGAAGCTCATTCAAGAGACAACAACATGCTGGTCTGCGTATCCCAAGGATATTCAACATCTTGGAGAGTTATCGTAACTAGCTCAGCGGATGAGAGTGCTGGAGTAAGGGAGAGTGAACAAGTAGGGAAAAATATATTCCCCTGTCCCCTCCACAGACTGGCTCCCTCATGAAAAAAAGGCAGTAGGTGTAATTGTTAATGGTTTCCAAAATATAGTTTCCAAAGTACAGAGTTGACAACAGTATTGAGTACAAATACCAAGTTAGAGTCATGGCCAGATGTTTCATCATATCTTAAGCTATTGTTACACTGCACAGTACCATCATGATCTTAAACCAGGACCCGGAAAGGATAAACAGCACAACGGGGATCACATACAGAAAGCAACGTGCTATAAAATTCAGTCTGGAATACAGCCACAGCAGACTTGAGATTAAAGCAATCAACATTCTGATTAGCAACTATTAAGCAGCTCTAATACTTATATCAATTTTAGTTTAACATACTCTGGTCAGATCTGTTGTTATCTCTACCCTTCAAGCCCCATGTTGGGTGCCAAAAGGACTGTTGTGGTTTAACCTGGCCTGCAGCTAAACACCACACAGCCGTTCTCTCACCCTCCCCCCTCCCTCTCTGAGATGAGGGAGAGAAATGGGAAAGTGAAGCCTGTGGGTTGAGATAATGACAGTTTATTAAGATAGAAAGTAATAAAATAATAATAATAATAATAATACGTACAAACAAGTGAAGCACAATGCAATTGCTCACCACCCGCTGACCGATGCCCAGCCCAACCCCAAGCAGCTGGCCCCCCACCCTGGCTAGCCACCCCTATATATTGTTCAGCATGCCGTCAGATGGTGTGGAATACACCTTTGGCCAGTTTGGGTCAGCTGTCTTGGGTCTGTCCCCTCCCAGCTCTTGCTGCACCCCCAGCCTGCCCGCTGGCAGGACAGAGCGAGGAGCTGAAAAGTCCTTGGCTTAGTGTAAGCATTGCTCTGCAGCAATTAAAACATCAGAATGTTATCAGCACTCTTCTTATTCTAATCCAAAACATAGCACCCTACCAGCTACTAGGAGGAAAAATAACTCTGTCCTAACTGAAACCAGGACACTTGTTACAACAGATTTCTCACAATTGACTATCTAGTTGTCCCATAGGCAATTATGTAAGATTGCACCAGAAACTTAACTCACCCCGGAAACTTATAAAGTAGCTCTTCTGGAGCTGATGGAAATTAGAAGTGACTTATGGAACATGCTGTGCTGTGTAACCTCTGTCTGTAATACTGGAGCATGCAGTTTGGTAGCAGGTCAGAAGACAGAACAGTGTCTCGAGTAAGCATAATCCATATTTACCAGTTTGTTTCCATCTCCAGCTTTAGCACACATACAAATAGCTTCATAAAAATCAATCGTTAACAGGCAACATACTCTGTTTTTGAATATTTCACTAATCACAAGAGACTGAACAAGGTCTGAAATGAGAGAGTAACAAGAGACTGAAATATTACAAGACAACATTTGGTCTTTGGCTTAATATGCAGGTGACTAAACCATTTACTTTTGTCTTCCAAGACTAATGAATAAGCAATCTTTTGTCCCTATCTAGACCATAATGAATAAATAATATTAAGTTAATTAAAGTACTAGTACATAGAGGCTGAAGAACTGAGTTGGAACTTCTTGAAATTTACACACAGGGAAAACTGTTACTTTGCATGCAAAAATGAGTGACAAATCTAATTCTTCCAAAATATTCCATGGGAAACTGATTCATGTCCAAAATTAGTTATTTAAATTTGTTTACTGTGGCCTGTGTTAGCATATTGTCAATAATGAATGTTCAGTCCCAAAACTTGGATTCCAAAAGGCTTCAGTTTGCTATTTCAGTAGAGTTCAGTGTGCCTTCACCTGCTCCAAAGATTTAAATTGATCAAGAGTGATTTCCTAAGGCAATTTTTGTGCTATCAATAAAATCTTGTGCGTGCCGATGTGTCGTTAATTGTTCTTGTGTGCAAATGTAATCTATAAAAAACTCTAAAATCCTGGACTAGTGCTTGCACATAATCAGTTTTCACTGTTCAGTTAATAAATAAAAGATGAGATTATTAAAACACGTTAGTAACGTTCAATGAGTAATAATAATGTTTACTGAGACAACATAAAATAATGTTAATGATCATTCTCCTGCTATCATGTTAGTACAAATATGATCATTAACTTAACCTTTTAATACTTTTTATCAATTATGATGTTAAACATCCAATAGGGTGCTTTTAATGAACTCTTATTTACTGAACAATGAAATAGCTGAGTTAATAATAAGTCATACAAAAATGTTAATTTTAAAAAAAGCAAAGGAAAATTTGGTCTGAAATACTGTTGCTCCTGCAGCTCTAGGTCAGAAAGATTGTCAAGACCCACTTGCACAGAGAGGATCACAGACTCACTGAGTGATGACAGTTCTGGAGCCCACTTGTGGCAAGGGACCCTAAAAGGCCAGGGATTCTGGGGCAGGCCTGTGACTCAGTCAGGCTTTCAAGGTCTGTGCAACAAGTGGGTCCCACAGAGCTGTGGTGCCTTCATGCCCCCACATATCTCAGGAGAGTTTAAAAAGTTTTAGCAAAGTATGGCCTGAAATATTGTAGTTAGGCTTGTCTTTAAATAAAGAAGTCTCAAAGTTTCACCTCAAGAACTACCATTTATAAATCAACACATTTTTTTTTAAAAAAAATGTTTTTTAAAAATTTGTTAGAATATAAAGCCTGGTTTGTAGTTCTGTAGGATCTATTTCACTAGATTTTCCTAACCTTTTGTGTACATTATTAAAACACACAATGTAAACACAATTCCTACATGATATGCACTAGAAACTTTAAATTATTATTCTTTTAAATTAGTGTAAATTAATTAGATTGGGGTAAATTGGGGTAAATTGGATTAGACAGCTGGCTAAATGAATGCAGTACCAACCATGTGCTAATATATTTTTTTCAGAAGATGTTGGTTGGATTTATGAACAAAAAACACACAATGCTATAGACTGTAGGAAACTTCTTATTTGAGAAATGTCAGTAGATTCCATGCAACTGCAGTGCTCTCTAGTAGGCTTTTTTTTTTTTTTTTTTTTTTTTTTTCTCCCTATCCTTATCCTTAGAAAATGCATGTGTGTAAAAGATTTATTTTGAGAAAATCTTCACATAGTGGAGTCTCTACATGGCAGATTGAAACTTTGTTCCAGGAGTTTTAGATCCAGATATAGATAGGCTATTCTGCTGAAATATAAAAAATGAGTGAACAATCAAACTTTTTAAAGAAAGAAAAATCCTGATTATACCTAATTATGTATTCTGTACAAGATTTTATTAAGTTCTGCGAGGTGGAATCCACTGTTTTCACTGATTTCACATGGATGAAATCCATGTTTTCATATTCACTTTCACCACTTTTCAATTTTTTAGTGTTCACATACTAAATAAGCGTTTAAAGTCAATTCACTGACTTCCAGATGGTAACAGTGACTCAATCTAGAGAATGGTCGTACTGAAGATAACTATATTACATCTCAAAGCAATTTAAGATCATTCCAATTTGTCTTATGATACCTGAGAAATGAATTGAATGCTGTAGCCTGGAAATTCATATAAAAAACTGAATTTCTTAGCATTTCATTTAACTGTCTTCTTAGAAAAGTCTTCCTTCCATTTACTCATTCAAAATTCAATCGGATTTTGGTTTGATTCTTAAAAAAAAAAATTAAAAAAAAATAAAAAAAAATTATTTAATCTTTGAAATACATGGAGTTTTAGCAGCAACCATTACTGTCTTCATCTTAACTAACTTTTATCTTCTGACAACACCAGAAAATTTCTGAAGGGTGGAAAATAATTAGAATACTGAGAATCATAGAATCATTTAGGTTGGAAAAGATCATCAAGTCCAACCAATAACCTAGCACTGCCAAGTCTACCAAGTCTTGCTAATTTTAAGAACAGAACAAGAACATATTTGCCTAATCTTTTTTCAGTTTTGAAAATTAACTTTTAGCTATTCAGTAAACATAACATTCAGTTTAAAGTTTTAGATTTAATAAAAAAGATGAAACAAATTTGAAGGACTATATCTCATCAACACCATTGTAGACCTGAAGCCAAATCTTTGTTAACTCATTCTATGTCTGATTCTCAGTTCAAAAATGGAGATTTAGAAAACATAGAAAGTATCTGTAGTCCAGAGCAGACTCTGACTATTAAGTGCTCAGCTTAAATCTTTTTTTCAGGTCACACAGATGATTGTTGATTAATGAACAGTCTGAAAATCCTTTTGGTATTTTGAAAAATTTACCACAAATGTAGGTGTAGAAGGAGTGAAAATCAATCCAATCAAAATCAACTAAAAATAACATTACTAACTGTTATTAATATCAAAATAGTTGTGTTTTTTTCAGAATATAAGAGGAATTAAACTATTTGTGTCCAGCATCCTATTCGTGAGCATGAGCTCAGATGTACCTGAGATGGGAATAACAGGTGGGAGGTACCACTAGTCTCTTGCTGTTTCAGTCTGTGGAGAGGTTCATAGGGAGCACAGAAAAGATTACCACGTACTACAGCAGTTTCTGTATAGTTGAGTAGCTGCTTGGTGATTTATAAAGTTAGTGTCCTGTTTCTTTCATTTGGCTTGCTGAGTTTCTTTGCTCAGGAGAATATAAAAGGGATTGCTTTGGGTTTTGTTATTTCTGACTCTGTATAGAAGAAAAAAAGAGACATGGTTTAGCCACTACAGTTAAGTCATGCCATATTAATTTTGAATAATACAAATCACATTACAGTGGATTTTAAAGACTGACCTGAAACAGAGCAAAATTTGATTTATGTTTTATAGGTCTGAGGGAAGAACGCCTCAGATTCCTCTTCCTCTGAGGGAAGAATGAGTTATAAGGAAAAAAAAATCCACTCTAATACTGATTATACTGATTTTAGTTGTCCTTTTTTTTTTTTTTTTAGAGTTCTGCACACATTTAATGTGCAAAACATTTCATTTCTAAAAGATATTGTGTAGCATACTCGTGCAGTTACCATATAACTTGGCTAGTAATGTTAATCTTCAGCACACTTAAAATGAGGATAATGCAAATGTACATACAAGTAAATTCACATTATGTAGGACTTGTATAACATTTATAATTAGGATTCATTTTAAAAGTGCATGAAAGTGCCTTTAGGAAACTTAAAGAGACATGTAGAGACATGTATTACTATTATGCAAATCCAGCACTTACTAAATTCCTTATTCTTTCACTAAAATCTGTTATCTAAATAATTGCTTCACAACTGTAAATTACCACCAGCAGCCAAATTCTTGTCCTTCTTCCAACCCTCCCCTTCATCGTATTTATTCAGTAGTACAACATCATTCAGCAGTGTTTATAAACATGCTTAGTGTTCATTTGGTTAAGCTTCAGTACGCTGAGCTTCTGAAATGAGCAATCATTGGTTACAAGGATGCAGTACATAGTGCAGTATATTAAGCTACTCTACTAGAACCTGAGCTAAAAGAGCAAAGATAATTTCAAAACCTGGTTGACATTTTAAACTTTTTTTTTTTTTTTTTTTTTTTCCTTGGGAATGTCACTAGCTTTTACTTGAGTTCATAAATCATTGCTAGCCCCGTGTAGTACTAAACCTTATATTTTGCAGTAATGACCAGGGCACTACTTAGCAGCAAGAACACAGATATCCAGACTTAATTATCAGGACAGGTCATGGTGACTTCAGTTCCTCAACAAGTGAAAAGGAGATCAGACCCTTTTAAAGATAACTTTAGATGGAACAAGTTGAGTAGAGAATAAACTTCCAAAACAAATTTTTAACACATCAGACACAGACAAAATAAGGAGGATTTCTGCTTCATTTAGTATTATTGAATTGCCAGCTGGCAACATGAGAAGCTCTCCTCCACCTCCATTTCCTCTGTTTTTATAAGGAAATTTACAGTTATGAAGCCTTCTTTCATGCCTTGAATTTAGAATTTGTCCAGCCAAAGCCAAGCAACTTCTTCCTAACTGTAGCTGTTTGCCTTCTCCTGAACGGAGTCAGTTTTCCTTCTCCTACTTACATAAAGACTGGTCTACCATATTATTAATATTACAGGTGAATGCATTTACTTAGAGCAATCGCTCCAAAGTAAAACTTACTGTATCAGCCACTGGAACTGTGCTACCTTGGCACTCTCATGCTGCACTTGCGGAGCAATGCAACAGTAGCTGTATGAAGAGTAGGATTATTATAATTTATCCATTTTGTGGAGAAAAAATCACCACTGCTCCAACTATTGTGTTTCATATGAAAAGCAGTGGAAAATGAAGAGAGAGACTACTGTCAAACTATTTACTCAGAAAATTCTTATTTCTTTTGAGACTTTGATATAGGTGATGGTGACTTACTTCCTAACACATGGGGCTATTACAGGTATCTGTAGTGAGGTCTTAGAGTTCACCATTTAATCTTTTCTTCAAAAGCAATCAGGAGCTGAATTCATTTGATATGGAGCTTGGTTTCAATTTACTTGACTCTCTTGCTGGCATTTACACAAATTTCATCTGAATGCATGCAAGATTGAACAGTAATGACGTTTTTATTTATTTATTTATTTATTTTATTTTTTGAGCTACCAGTGGGCATATCATTGCCCACACATATTCATGGTAAAGTAATTAGAGGAAATTTTGCTACATGTGTTCTCCAAACAACCATAGGTAAATATTCCCAATAATGAACTGCCTGAATTATTTTAGCCAAGTTTCAAGACTTATTTACAAAATATCAGATCATATTTCCACATGATTGGCCTGGTACTGATCCCACTGATATTAGCATAGGTCTTGCATCCCTGCTGTTCTGTCTCACACATCTCCAGCTGTTATTAGTTCACCATACCCACTTTTATAACTATATCAGCAATAACAAGAATATTACAGCTGAATTATATTTGCATATCTGAAAAGCTACAATTAAATGGGAAAAATGTGCCAACCAGATAGAGTCCAGGATCTATCCCATGTGCTGTTTTGCAATTTTTTCATCCTGTGATTAACAAAGACAGAAATTTTGCCACCATTTAAATATTTCCAAAAGAAAATATGAAATAATTTCTCAGGTCAGTCTAGGTTAATTCTAACCACCGAGACAAACCCTTTGTACTTGGTTATAATCTACATTCTGTATCTTTCAATATAGCTCTGATGACATGCTTCTGTTGCTATTACTGGAGCAGCTAAGCACATCTGCTATGTGAATCTGAAATGAAAAAAAATGTAGCCTTGTACTTCCCAGAAAATACTAGCACCTACTTCTACTACCTCTGTGTGGAAAAAAGCTGTAGACCTGGCTTAAACTCACTTAATGCTAGCTAAATATAAAATGACTATGAAGCCCGTCTAAATCACCTCATTTATTTCATGCCTAAAGACATAGAGAATGAGAGAGAGAGAACTCAGTATGTTATTCATCCTGTTGTAACTTGTTATTCAAGATTAGTTGGCTGTATTACATACTTTAGGTAGTCTTTTTCCACTAACTGTAGTGGGACCCCAGTTCTCCTAGAGTAGCCCCTTGAAATATATTTGGCTACAATTGGATGAGATGACTCCTGGCCTATTTGTCTTTTTAGTGCCATGGATTTCTGTTGGGTTTGTCAAGAGTAAGATGTCATTCAGACTTAGTAAAATATAGCCCTACATGCATTATTTAACAGTAGATAAGTTAAAGACACTTGTAACTCTTATGTCAGGAGTAATATATTTTTAGAGGAAAATATACAGCATATATTTGTTAGCAAGCTCTTTCTCCTGGAAGCTGAAGGCAATTTCTTAAATTCTTTAAAAATATATGTATTTTTTGATGTCTACTTTACTTCATATTGCATGTTACAACACTACCAGGAGGAGGGTCCAAAAAGACAAGCCACTGTCTTTCTCTCTGTCATCCCTTCTGCTCTTGGTAACTGCATATGCAAAGTGAAAAACATGACAAAAATGAAGGTCAAAGCTGTCTGGGAGTTCTGAAGAAAAGTATGTGCCAACCAGAAGAAAAAAAAATGAACATGCTGCAGCTCAACATTTCTCTTCAGTTGCCACAAAACTTATCCTCCTTTCCAAACAGTATAAATAGTAAGTATTCACTGACAGAAGGTAATTTCAGAAGCTAACGACTTCAAGACAGTTGATTCCTTAATGGCACCAAATGGAGCTTCAGTACAAGTTGGTCTGCCAGTTCAGAAATGCCACATGATGCAACCCCCTCATCTTACACGAAATAAAGGATAATAACTGAATTCTGTTAGGAATTGGGTTTTAAAATATCAACACAATGTATAACTTCAATAGAAACTCATTTTTTTTTCTACATTTTGTCATTTAATTTCACTCTGTGTGGTCTATAATTGAATTTAGTGTTAATAAGATTTAACTTTTAACTTCCCAAATGCTAACTTATTCTGTGTGCGTGTGTATGTGTCTTTGTGTATCTACCTGTCATTTGTTCTTTCAATATATTTTTTAAAGTTGATAGTCAATTTTGGTGAAATTGAATAGAAAGGTACAAGTCTCAGAGAAACTTAGTTCCTGCAACAATTAGCTAAGGAAAGAGGAAGAGATGGGTGGGAGGAAGGTGTTGGAGAGAGGAAAAGAAAGAGGCAGAGGGGAGGGACAAAGAGATTTTTGAGGAAGTTTACTCCTCAGGATACAAAGCACACAAGGCATCATATAGAGTTATGTTTCTAATATGTGCCAATAATAATATTTACCCAGAAAGTAAGACACTAATAATTCAGTATAAACTTGGAATGGAGGACTAAGGACAGGGATGGATCATTCTGTATTTCTAGGATCTCTTAAACTTGTTTATTATAATAAATACAATTCAACTTCACATTGATGGGTGGGAGAGCTTCAAATTTCCATGGTAGATAGGCATAGCAAAATATAATATATATAGTACTTCTAACATATATAGTATTTCTAATTTCAGTAAGGAAGTTTACAGAAAGAAAATCAACTCAGCTATGCACAATATAACATTTCACAACTCAGTGCAATAATATAAGCATGTTACTTGTCCAATGAATGTAAAATTATTCAATTTTGTAACCAAGTTCAGGAATGCATCTGGAAAAAAAAAATGTATTCTGAGTAGTGCTGCTATCTTGGCCAATGCAGTCATCTAAACTGAGGCATCCAAAGACAACTTTGAGGGGCTCTCAGTCATGCTGACCCCTAAAATTCAAGAAGCATGATATATTCGAATCAAAAATTTGAAAAATACCATGATCAAGCATCCTTGCCAGTCCTGAGAAACAGTCATAGAATTCTAGAATTCTATGACTGAGTTGGAAGGGACCTTAAAGCTCATCTAGCTTTGACATGAAAGTACTGGGAAAACCTTAGTGTCATGTCATCATCAAATGTTATTTCTTCTCATAGTTTCCAGTGGGAAAAAATGTTAATAAATATGTAGTTATTATTAAAGCTTAAATAATTACATACATACATAAAAAATATTTTTTAATTTCTGGCACTTATTTTTTTTCTTCATCTATTTTTCTTTAAACATGTAAAGAGATTTTCATAAAGACTGATCAATTATGATATTGCTTAACAACTCTGCTGGATGTTTTTCAGGCACACAAGCAATAAGCTTAGTAGGGTTTCAAATATAAGATCACTTAACATCTTTATCAGCTAAACAATTATTCCTATGAGCTAATGTTTCTATATCAATTAAAAGTTTTCATTAATTGATTACATTTATTGGTTAAAATTAACCAAAATCTTGAGAAAATCTTGTCAGACTGTGTTGTTGCCTAAAAAGGGTTTTATAATTGATTAGAAAGAATTTTTATTTCTCAAAACTTAAAACCAAATCTTACATAAATATTTTCTTGTGAATACATTTAGAATTTTCTTAACTAATTTGTTTGGAAAGGAATTATCAAGTGTTGACACAATTGAATTATATTTTACTGTCCCTCTAACCACGTAATAGTGTAATGTCGTAAGAGCTGGCTAAATTTGAGTTTGGCTGTATAGCAACATGTCAGGAAAAAGGATCTAATGGAATGATATTAGAGAGTCTGTGCATATATTGTGTCAACTGTAGCATTTCAAGGATGCATTTCTGCCACATTAACTAATTTCAGATTCACAATATGGGTAGCCTACAACTTACTTGTTGTAGCTAAGATCCATCAGTCTTGATATACAACCTTTCTCTTTGCAAATTAAACAAGCGTGAACAATGAAAATAAACTATCTCAAATATGGAAGGATCCTAGTAACCTGGTTTCTTTCTCTGTCTGTCTTCCCTCTTCCCCTTTCCCTCCATTATTGTTCCTTAGAACATTTCTAACACATCATTTAACAGTAATACATCTATTTAAATAATTGGATGACAAATACTAGCCCCCAAAAGTTAGTCTTCTAAGAAAATTTGCGTTATGTGCTGGGAAAACAAAACCATTATCCTCTGGAACTATATCATTAATGTTGTTACAGCTCTGCTGTTAAAAAGTGTGGTAGTATCGGGTTCAGCAAAATAGATGGAAAAAGGAAAATGATGAGCTGGATCTTGAGTTGTACAATTCAGTGGAGTCTGATTAAAATCAAATTAACATCACAGATGATCTGGCCTATACCAGATTGTGAAACTATGCCTCCACCTTTACTTTGTAAAGAAAGATTAGTAGTGGGAATTGACAAGGAGGGTTTCTGACAAATACTGACTTTTTCTAATGGTAACTACTGCAGAGACACTTTGAAAGCATCTAAAAGAAGCATCTGAATACAGTGCTCTCAGGAGATGATAATTCAGCTTGTGCTGTAGCTGTATGTCACTGTGACTGGTGTGGTTCTGCACTAGTAGCTCTGAGTTTTGAATGAGAGGTGGTGCAAAGAACAGGATAAATATAGATAACTCCGAGTGTTTGTAGGTTAACCTTACTGTAACTTATTCACACTGAAAAACAATTTATTGCAAATCCTGGCTTCTGTCTATGCAGATGTTTATACTGAATAGAAAAATGATTTCACTTCAAATGAAGTACTGCAAAACAGTTTTATTGCTACAGAAAAATGCTCCATAAGGCTTCAGTTATCAAAGAGTTATTGATACAGTTAAATTACACTGGACTTTCCTTTTACATGTGTACAGAGCAATCACTTATAAGGTCACTTACAGGCCAATACTTATTAAACAGGAGATCTGGAATGCTCTATTTCCTTCATGTGTTTGCTGTACGTTATGTATGTAAGCATCCTTCCCTAAGATGATTTCCTAAGATGATTCATCAGGCTTAGCTTCTGTGGCTTAAATGAAAACTCATGCAGGTTCAGTACCTGAAAAATTAAAAATACACCACAATAAAACAATGAGTAACCACTTGAATATCTTTTTATTTGAAATAACAATTCAAGGCAAGCAGGAATATCACTGTAGCACCTCATTTGCTTTATGCCTATGCATCTTAAAATAGGAGATTTTGTTCATAACATTGGTCCTTATATAACAAGCATCAGTTTAATAAGAGCAGGCAAGGCTGAGGGACCATGTGAACAGATCTCTACTGGATGCCAGAGAGAACACAGGACTCAACTGTTTCTGTGAAGTCATACAGCATGTTCGTACCTAGATATACTTTTCACTTTTCAAGTAAGAGACAGTTTTTGGAAAGTTTTTGGGTAATATTCTTTGGAGTAACTGATCAAAAATTTCCTCTTACCTTTAATGAAATAATAAAATAAGCCAGGAATCAAAGTTTAAAATTATTGCTCTGGTGAATGAAGAGGAAAGTGAAGGAGATTTAACTTTTAAAATACATTTTATAGTTATATTCTAAAATTTCCAAGTGTTAAATGGAGGATTAAATTCAGTAATAGAACTCCAAAATATGAAATTTTCTCAAATTATTCCTTCTGTGTAAAGACTCAAGTAAATCCAATTCTATTTGATTTGTGAACTATTTTAAGATTTATGCAGTTTTTGATGCATTAGGAGATTAGTTAGTTGGGTGGTGTTATTATTCTGTCTCTGTATCTTATATAAATTATTACATTTTTATGGTGACCACTGTAACAATAATACTGAAATTCTGAACTTATATTGGAATTCTTATATATGAACTATGAATATGCTTAAATACATGGGAGGATTATTAACTCCAGTGAAGAAAGAGAAAACTTTGGAGATAAATAGATTAAGACATAATATAATTGGGGAAAATTAGCAATAAAATACAGGATTTAATTCTTATGTCCAACTATGAAATATGTAATGTAAGCTCAGATACCCCTTCTCCTCTTCTGATATATGGGATATTGCAGGTGTAAAGCTGAGCTGTTTACACTGCACATCTGATTTATCTTTACATCTTCTGCTTGTGGCTGTGTTACTGTTAGAGACTTTACTTATTACTACTGTCATAATGCAAGTACTGCGCACAAGGCTATAAGGTATCTGAATCCCCTTATCAGCAAAAGTCTTTGTCTAACTCTGCAGGCATAGAAGGAAGAATGAACTACAGGTCCATTTTTTTTTTCTGCCATACATTCATGTATCTACATTCTTTTTCAGTCACCTGTTAAAATGCTGTAGGATGTTGTGACAAAAACACACATAATATATCTGGTCAAATGTTTTACAACAAAGAATGTACCTGACAGAATTAACCTCATTACTTTTTTTTTTTTTTTTTTTTGGCTTCTGCATATACTTCAATGTCAATTCATTTTCTCATCCCTCCAAAATAGTTGTGTTAGAATAAGTTTGTACCTAGGTATGACTTTGCAACTGTTTGTACTAAGTAATATTTCTCTAGGTAGTAATTTAAGTCATTGATTGACTTAAATCCGTATATTTTCTCTGACTGGGTGACTAAGATTCCACAAGTTGTAGTTCCTTCTGACATAATCACCTTCTGTTTCATACTGTACTTTCATTTAACCTGTATAACTGGCTACAGTTCAAACCTCACAGGATGGATAGTGTTGGAAAGAATCATAGGATTTGGGGTTCCTGTAACTCTAGCAAGTGATACTCGATGATGGTTTCACAGAAGATTTTGTTAAAAAACAGTATGCACGAGATATTTCATACTAATGCCCATATATTGTTTTATTACTTTTAATAATAAAATAATTCAACCTATGTTCTTATGTATATACTTATATATACAAGTGTATGTATATACTTATATACATAGGCCAAATGTATAGTAGGTAGTGATTATTTTATAAATCCAAATATCAGAGAGTGGATTTATAGTGGATTAATATTCCATCTTCTGAATATTAGGCAGATGATTTTCTTGCTGTCGTTATCTCCAGAAAAGCATTATTCTAAATACCAAGTCACTTTTGAGAATCCACATTTAGTGAGCTAAAAGCACTAGAAATTATTTTGATGGTCACATTTTGAAAACTGTTTAAGGATGCTAAATTCTCTAACCCACATGCAATATTTAGAAAGCAGAAAATTTTCTCTACTATGTAATCATCCCTTTATAGCAATCAGAGCTCTTAATAAGATGTCTAAGAACAAAACAATACTAGAGTCATCAGTTCAGAGGAACTTTAAATAATTTACCATGAAGGCTGGTAAAGCAATACAAACCGATTGCAAAAAGTAAACCCCGAGGTGGGAACTTGGACATGTAGTGTATGTGGTAGAGGCAAAAAAACTGAAACAATAGGGCAAGAAGTGTTCTTTAGCACTCCAGTGACTAGCTAAATGCTCTCTCCAAAGCTCTATTTATATATTTCCAGGAACAGTTCTTTATCACCAGTATAAGCGATCTTGTTGTCTGTGTGTCACATGGGGAGTAATGAGTGTAGAAGCAACGGAAACATGTAAGACCAGCCCTTGCTGAAAGCTGATTTTTAACTCAGATGGAAACAACTGGTCTTCCATTTCATTGAAGAATCAGAAAGAAAAATCTCTTAGGAGTGCTTCTGTGGAGGAATACTTCTGTCCTTTCCTGTTGTGTGTAGGGGGATAGATGGCCCCATGTTGCTTTCCACTTGGGACATCAACCTTCACATTCAAAACCAAGCAGTGATTATAGTAAACTCTTCTATCCTCTATCTTCTATCTTTGATATTTGTTTCTTTACAAGAAGAATAGAATGTAAAAGAACATTCTGTCAGAAGAATGTGAACTCTATCTCTAAGTTAAAAAAAATAATAAATAAGCCATGAATAGAAAATAATTTACAACTTAAAACAAGTAGGAAAACAGCCATGCTTGGTGTTAAAACTTTAACATTTCTAATATACTAGGAACTCAGTGCTTAAATTTAGCATTTAAACATCTATGCATCTTATAAATCATTTTTTAGTGCAATATATTTTCTGCAGACCACTAGAGTTAGTCTTTGCTTGATATTACCTTGTAAATTATTGAGGCAGTTTCATACAATGCATCACCTTTATTCATTATTAAGAAGGCAAGCCACAGAACTCCCATATTTTCACTTGGGTGCTATTAATAATGATGAGAGCTAACCAAGGCAGGACAAGAATAAGGATTGTACAGATAGAAAACATTTCAAGTTAATTTTCTTCTACACTAAAAAAAAAAAAAAAAAAAAAAAAAAAAAAAGGATAAACATTTAAATCCACCTAACAACAAATACTGGAATAAATTAACCAAAGCTGACTGTAGCTTTCATTGATCCATTTATTGTTTTATTTAGCCAGCATTTAAAAATATATATAATTGCCTGTGTACTAACAAAAGGATTGATGATTCTTCCATTATTCTGTATTATGCTAACAGGAAATGCAGTTTTTTGTTTTGTTTTTGTTTTTAACAGAAAAGATGGGAAAATCATTTATTTCAAATACTTATTTTAATGTACATAGATTTCATGCAATGTTTATTTATTTATTTTTTAATTTTATGTAGATATTCCTACATACTCATGTTATATTTCAGGGTAGATTACAAGGATGCATGGAACATAAATATTTGTTTATCAAGTGGAAGTGGACAGCATTTGTTTGAAAGACAATATATGAAATTGTGTATCCTAACGCTGAAGAAATCTGGAGAAAGAGCAAAGCTATGTTAAATTGTTGAGAAATTGTTAAATTTCTCATGAAACATGTGAAACTTTCCACAAATGTTTTAGAATACTTGTGCCACCCTTTTTCCACCCTGAGCTCTAATTCTGTATTGCAAATTGAATGATAAGCTCTGTGATGCCACTACCATTTTAGATGCCCTAGATGTTGCTGACAAATATTCTTTTACTCTCACCATTCTCCAGGGATGCTGTGACACTTAGCGCTTTATTTCTGTAATACCTTATAATTTAACACAGATAAAATCAGTCCAAGACATATATGTAATTCATTATTATATTTTAATTTTTTGTATGAATTTGTGTGCATTTATAACATCAAAACATACCAATAAAATCAGCCAATAAATATCCGAGTCCACATTTGCTTTCTAAGTGTAGCAAATGTTTTGATAAATGTTTCTGTCTCTGACATCACCTTAGGAACATGGTTTTGTAAACCTTACGCGATTTTTTAAACCTTTACAAACCTTATATGCCTTACCTTCTTATAAAACTTTACCTCTCTGTGGCAGCCACAGAGTTCTGCACCAACATTACAAGTGGAAAACATTTGCAAGGACTTTTTTTTATAAATTCTTTTTTGCTTTTCAACTTGTTGAAAACTATGTCCATAATCTTTTTTTTCTTGCTTTGTGTGAACAGTTATGCAGTATTGCTTAATTTAAATCCAATCTTGTACATGTGGATAAGAACACTTCCCACAGAAATAATTCCCTTTTCAGTAAGCATCACTTTACCCATCCAGCAGAAGCAATCCAATGGAACTTAGATGTTTGAACACAAGCAACTGGAACAAAGTTTCTGAAAACTGGAAAAAAAAAAAAAAAAGGCCGAAATATAGCTTAATATTTCACTTGTCATCAAAAGAAAATCCATAAAACTCTAAATCTGAATAGAAAACTTTTCTGAGAGAAAAAGGGAAACATTAATTAGATCATCTTTTTGTTCATACCTGCTGAGAAAAAAAAACAGGCAATACTGCACTTCTTTTTCAAATTGTATATTTCCTGCCTCAGGTGTGGCAATAGCTCTAGTATTTATATAAAGTATTCTTTTAAGCAATCAAAATTGTGGATTTACTCTAAAGTAATTTTTAGGGAGGTTAATACACACCTTCTTACTAGCATGAAACTAGAACATGAATTTGGCCAGAAGAGGAATGAAGTTGTTGCACGATGGGGGCTCAGCATGAGCTGTTCAGTTTCAGATAAGTTTTCCATGATTGCTGAGGTAACAGGTTGACCTTAGAATGATCTGCTTGCCGTAGAGGTTTTGATTTGAGCTTTAAAAATTGGTTAAAAATTGTTATTATTTTAAAACAAGTAGTTTTGTGTGACATTTTGGAGGTTCATCTGAATGATCATTTGTTTTAATTTTAAACTGTGGATAAAAGTAATAAGATACTTCATAATTTTAGTAATTGCATCCCTCCTGTTGAACATTTGGTATTAGGAACTCTGACTGTTCTTCAATTAAAGTGAAACTACCAACTCTTTATAACTAAGTCTATTGAAGATGTCAAAAAGGTGCAATGGAGATTTAACCTGTATAAGTACCTAAGTATATGACACATTTTGATTATGTAGGAACGATTAATGAATTTTGCAATTCACTAAGCACCACTTCATATGGCATATGGTACTTTACCTTATTTTCCATCTCTGCTTATAAAAAAATCCATTAATTTTATTAGAATTTGAACAAGATCCTGAAAGTAAAGGTAAGAATGTGACATAGGGTATCAGGAGGGTTCAAAATAGATAGGAAAAAAAAAAAATCTCTTTTGTTTAACTAATGTGTCTTACAGCATGAGAAGATTGTTTTTCCAAACTGGTCTATGAAGTAATTTAAATATTTTCTGAGACACATTCTGGATACAGAATTGCATTACTGGTTGAGATTTGTTTCCTTCATTTTTATATTCCTCTTTACTTGTGTTTGCTTTTAAAACAGTTCCATAAAAGACGAAAACATTTAAATATTTTGTGCCTTTTGAAAGAAAAAAAAATGAAATAAAGAAAAAAAAAAAAACTGGGAACTGCTTTTCTTTTTGCTAGCTTTTAGAGAGTTCTTATGAGATCAACACCTGAATTATTTCTATATTGTAATTGAACTACCATTATATTTTTATTCTTAATATTTCCTATTAATAGATTTTTATTAACTTACGGGTTTTATCTATCACATCTCAATTGGGTCTGAATTTACAGCACCTTGAATTGAGTTAGGTTTTGTTGCTTGGTTTTATTCTGCAGAATCTCAAGATTAGGACCAGTTATTGAAATGGTTGGGAAAATGGCAGAATGCAGAGCCCAGATGAGTCTGTTTGCAGACTGTTAGAGGAAATTATTCAATTTTATTGACATCAGTGAAGATTGATTGAAATGGTAAAACCATAAGTCAGATAAGTTGGAGTGACTGTGCAAGTAATCATGGTATGGTGGAAAGATACCCATTCATCTTTGTCAGGAGACTCCAAACCTCATGATTCTGGAAATAAATAAAGACAAACTAGTATGAATAAAATTCAACATATTACCCAATAATCCTTTTTGACATTTCTTCTGCACCTACTGAGGGGTATCATTAGTGATCAGCACAACAGAACTCTAATAAATTATTTTTGAGCTTCAGCTGGGAAAAATGGTTCTCCATGCTAATGCTGATAATAAAGCCTAGGACAGCAGTAATGGAAAAATACAAAATATCACATAAGGACATGGCAATTATGATAAAAGACCAAATTGCTCTTAGAAATATAGTTTGTATTTATTCATAGTCAGAGGAAGTTCTGCTGAGTGACTAAAAGTCTTGGCTAGGTCTGCGTTAAAATATATAAGTAATAACTGTAAACACATAGTATGCATAATAATAAGGAAAAAATAAGTTCAGTCCTTCGTAACAGAAATAAACAACAAAGAGATACTAAAATAAATAAGAAAAAAAATAGTAGTGAGCATTCTCAGAACTGTAAAAATATGTGGCATGAATAAATTAAGTGGACTTATTTTGAGCATAATCAATACTGTGAATAATTGCTCAACTTTTCCACCTTGATTATCTCATTCTATTCACTATGTCCAAAGACAACTTCCTCTCAGCTGGTGTTATCAGAAAGACAAATTTATTGCTGGTGTTTTTCCTGGAGTTCACAGCCCTCTGTCTCAATGCAAAAGCCATTGGGGTGCTGGAGAAAAATTGTGAAATGGATTAGTTATTTCAGGGGATACAGTAATAAATAATTTGCTTTGGCAAAGAAAACACATTTCATCACTGATTTAAGAAATTAGCCTTCCTAGGCTATTTCAGAGATTTTTTAAAGATTGCTTAGTTTGGAAGCCACTTTCCTTCTCTCAAGGGCATCTGCCTGCTGGGCCACATGTTGCCAGTCAGACTGCTTTGACACTCATTGTTTCAAAGCACTGCTCTGTGTCGGATTGGAGGTGACTACTTACTGCAGGGAGACAAGCAGCTGAAACAGCACTGATGAAACTACAAAAATGATAATTGATAAGCTAGGAATGCAGAGACTTTGCTTGCATTTTTTTTTTTCCATATTTCCAGTTCAGCCTTTCTTTCTGCCAGCAGGAGGAAGGAGTGGTGAGAGGAGAGGCATCACCTCTTCTTGGGAGGTGATGCAAGAACAGCAGGTCTGTTTTCCTTGAAGGAATTATTTTGCTGTATTGGCAGAATCTTATTAAAGATCCTGTATATTAGTTAAGATTTAAGTTCAGGGGTAGATAGCCATGTGTGTATCACTAAAATGTTCAGACTATTGATTTTCCAAAATAGAAGCCTTTACACCACTTTCTCCAGAACATACTTGTCTCCAGATTGATGCATTGGAGCTGTATGCCTCTATAAGAGGATGCGGCTACAAGTAGTACAGAGGTACAAGGGTACAAGATCCTCTGGTTATGTTCAAGTTATGCCTGCTGGGAAATGCAATTTTAACTTTACTTTTTTGACTTTAAAGTCAAAAAAACACTAAAGGACATCTTGAAAAGCAAGCTTTTAGATTTTAAATCTCAACTATTGCTCTTAAACTAGAAGTTTAAACTGGAGACCATCTGTGCAACACTGGCAATGTTTTTTAGTTAGTTTGTACTGTGTGTCATGGTTTGCACAGATGTCAGTAACAAGATTCAGCCTTCTGCTCCATGTCTGTGAATTGTTCCTCTCTCTCCAGGCAGCCATGACAGGGATTAGAGAAGGACAGAGAACAGGGACGTTCAGAAGTTCAGGACTGAATCTGTGAATTAGTGTTTTTATGGACATTCCTAAGGGGCACCAGAAAGGCAACACAAGTCTGCATCTCTCCATGAACTGTGTCTGAAAGGACTCCTTAAAAGCAAAATATAGTTTAATCTTAGTGGCACCGTGAGGCCAATATAACATAGAATATATAGTCTGGATTTTGTTTTCTTCTTACTGGCATGGGTACCATCAAGTCTTGTACAAATTAAACTAAAAAGAATAAATGCTGAAATTTAAAAAGGAAGAAAGAAAAGCAAATAGGGGCTGGGGGGCAGGATTCACCCTCAAGTCATCAGATCTAACACAGAATGGGCATTTTTGATCTAACACAGAATGGGCATTTTTTGTAGATCTGTTGAGGCAGAAAATGTCATTTACATAGCCATTTTTCAAAGTAGAACCATGCTGTCAGAAATAGTGGAATTTTAAATTTCAAATCCATGATACATCCAGTCATTGTTTTTCTAATCTGTTCAATGCTCTGCAACTCTCCATGTCTCATGGATGGTCCTTTACTTAGGCAACCATTGAAATTCTTAAATAATATTGTAATTTTATCATTTATATTAATAATTGTATCAGTATACTTATAATAATTATATAAATTATTATTATTATATTAATAAAAATTAAAATAGAAATATAAATTTAAATAATTATTTATTTATATTAAATAAGTAATAACTTGGTCTGCCCTTCCTTTCTCAGTCTTTAGAGACAGCCACTTACCTGATACAAGACTGCTACCCAAATGTAGGGAAAACATCCATCAGCACACATTAATTTGATTGCTTACATCACCCAGTGGAGGGTGCTACAGAACAGAGTGGTTGTAGAGGAACAGAGTACAGTTTTGACTGGTGTGGAGAATTCTTTGTACTTTGATCAGCAAGTTATATCCAAGATGATTATTTTCCATAGACGAGACAGTGTGTAGTCGTGTGCTGTAACAAAGAATTCTGGAGTCTGAAAATGAAATAGTAAAAGGCATTTTTGTAGTGTTTCACTCAATCAAAAATTTGATTGCACACTTATTAAACTAACACATATCTGAGCTATTAGAACAGATCTTAGTATTTTCATTAAATCAAGTAGTCTTTGTAGTGATTTATAAAAATTTCATAATGATTTGTATTATAACATTCCAGTATACCAAAGCCACACAAAAGCTATTAATAGAGACCTGCTGGAACTGAGAATACAAATTGAGATCCCTGTTGGAAATCCAGGCCTACATCTCAGGAACCACTTTCTATTCAGGCAACCTGTCAAAATAAACTGAAGTGGTGGAACACCAGCCCTGAGAAGATTAATGCCCAAGCTTTTTCTGTTTAATTTAAGCTGAGCTTTCTAGAGAAACCCAAAGGACTCTGACACACAGTTCCTGGGGAAAGTGAACATCTGACTTCCTTAAGCCTGACTGAAAATCTTAGCAAGAGAGCCAACTTAAAGTCTAGCCACTGACTGTCCTTAGCTTGTGCAAATATTAGCTGCACATATTCTTCTTTGCCTCAGTCTTTAGCGGCAATACCAGTTGTTCTCTGGATACCCAGTACCCTGAGCTGGTAGAAGGAGATGGGGAGCAGAATGTGGCCCTCACCATCCATGAAGAACTGGTTGGTGACCTGCTACGGCACTTGGATGTGCGCAAGTCAATGGGGCCGGATGGGATCCACCCAAGTGTACTGAGAGAACTGGCAGAGGAGCTGGCCAAGCCCCTATCCATCATTTATCAGCAGTCCTGGCTATCGGGGGAGGTCCCAGTTGACTGGCGGCCAGCAAATGTGATGCCCATCTACAAGAAGGGCCGGAGGGCAGACCCGGGGAACTATAGGCATGTCAGTTTGACCTCAGTGCCAGGGAAGCTCATGGAACAGATCCTCTTGAGAGTCATCAGGCAGCACTTGCAGGGCAAGCAGGGGATCAGGCCCAGTCAGCATGGGTTTATGGAAGGCAGAACCTGCTTGATGAACCTGATCTCCTTCTATGACAAAGTGACGCGCTGGGTGGACGAGGGAAAGGCGGTGGATGTGGTCTACCTTGACTTCAGCAAGGCTTTTGACACCGTCTCCTACAGCATTCTCCTCAAGAAACTGGCTGCGCTTGGCTTGGACTGGCGCACGCTTTGTTGGGTTAGAAACTGGCTGGATAGCCGGGCCCAAAGAGTCGTGGTAAATGGAGTCAAGTCCAGTTGGAGGCCAGTCACTAGTGGCATCCCCCAGGGTTCGGTGCTGGGGCCGGTCCTCTTTAATATCTTCATCAATGATCTGGATGAGGGCATTGAGTGCACCCTCAGTAAGTTTGCAGATGACACCAAGTTAGGTGCGTGTGTCGATCTGCTCGAGGGTAGGAAAGCTCTGCAGGAGGATCTGGATAGGCTGCACAGATGGGCTGAGGGGCTACATGAAGTTCAACATGGGCTACATGAAGTTCAACAAGGCCAAGTGCCGGGTCCTCCACCTGGGGCGCAATAACCCCAAGCAGAGCTACAGGCTGGGAGATGAGTGGTTGGAGAGCTGCCAGGCAGAGAAGGACCTGGGAGTGATGGTGGACAGTCGGCTGAATATGAGCCAGCAGTGTGCTCAGGTGGCCAAGAAGGCCAACGGCATCCTGGCTTGTATCAGAAACAGTGTGACCAGCAGGGCTAGGGAGGTGATCGTCCCCCTGTACTCGGCTCTGGTGAGGCCGCACCTCGAGTACTGTGTTCAGTTTTGGGCCCCTCGCTACAAGAAGGACATGGAGGTGCTTGAGCGGGTCCAGAGAAGGGCGACGAAGCTGGTGAGGGGCCTGGAGAACAAGTCCTACGAGGAGCGGCTGAGGGAGCTGGGCTTGTTCAGCCTGGAGAAGAGGAGGCTCAGGGGCGACCTTATCGCTCTCTACAGATACCTCAAAGGAGGCTGTAGCGAGGTGGGGGTTGGTCTATTCTCCCACGTGCCTGGTAACAGGACGAGGGGGAATGGGCTTAAGTTGCGCCAGGGGATTTTTAGGTTAGATGTTAGGAAGAACTTCTTTACTGAAAGGGTTGTTAGGCACTGGAACAGGCTGCCCAGGAAGGTGGTGGAGTCACCATCCCTGGAAGTCTTTAAAAGACGTCTAGATGTAGAGCTTAGGGATATGGTTTAGTGGGGACTGTTAGGGTTAGGTTAGAGGTTGGACTCGATGATCTTGAGGTCTCTTCCAACCTAAAAATTCTGTGATTCTGTGATATTCTTCCTCACTACCTATTCCTGCTTAGGCTGTCTCTCAGTTGTCTTGGGCACAACAGATAGAAATTAGCAAGCTGTGATAATAGCTACCTCATGGAAGAACACAGATTAAATTAAAATGTAGTTTAAATGGCCTGTGAATATCTGATTTTCAATTACTCATTTTTTGGGGGGGGGGGGGTTGGAGAGTTGAAGAACACTACGCGTCCTTTTGCTTTATTTTAGTGGATTAGTTGTCATGAAAACTGTGTCCATCGTAAACTGCTGGGATGTCTTAAAAGAGAGAGGCTGCCAGAAAGGATGTCAAGTAGTGCTTGTTGATGGAGTGGGGGTTGTTGTTAATACCTGCTTTGGAGAAGGTGCTGTGAGCTCATCATCTCATCTGCCATCAGGCCACAAGCTGCCAGTAGATTTCTTTTGATCCCTGCTGCCCGTGAGTGCATTTCTGCTGACAACTGCAATGTTGAACTGATCCTTTGTTGTTGTGTGTAGAATCCTGATTCAATTCCAACAGAAGTCAGAGTGGACTGGAGAAGGCCCCAGGATGCTAATAGATATTAAGCACATATATAATTGAATTGCCTAATCCATTGGATTAATTCATTATTGTTTTTACATTTTGTGATAACACATGCTACTGCTATTCTTAAAGAGTAGAATAAAGTAGAAATCCTTTAAGCCATTATATCTTTATTACCATTTAATCCTAAGGACAGATGCATTATTCATATAGGTTTCTAAGGGTAGCAATTAATGTTTAAATATATATCTCTTTATTTAAAAAATATCATAGGGTCAACTAGCTGTAAAATTCAGGATCACTTACTGAATGATTAGAGGTTGTTGATATTAATGGTTACAGAAAAATAGATGAGGCTGCTTGTTTTAATGAGGGGCATAATAACATGTGTGCACAACTGAGTCGTTTATAACATGTTGAAGCAATGCATCTTTCACCAGTGAAAGCAAAAAAAAAAACCAAAAACAAACAAACAAAAAAACCCTATATCTCTTTCAAGACTGCTTGACAGGCTGCTGATCAGTGCCAGATTAGGTTATGATAAATGCTTGAGTCCCAAATAGGATTAAAATTAAAGTTTGTAATTTATTAAGTGAATAGAGGCAAGCAAACAGCGCTGGGTGCACCGGGAGTCTCTGCTCCACCAAGATGCACACCTGTTACATCAGGAGGCTGATTTTTATGCTCCTAGACTAATACATATTCATCACTATTCCTAGAAAAGGCAGGGTTATTATTATTAGTTCCCAGAATCCAAACCCTCTCCGGACGCATGCGTATCAGTCTCTGGTGGTCTTTCTGGGGGTCTCTTGTGCTGAAGGCTCGTAGTCTTCCTCCCAGGCTTTGTCCTTCGGTCGTCCTTCAACTCCCCCTTTCTCCTTATTTGGTGGATCCTTTTGCCAAACATCAGAAGCTTGGGCAGCATCTCATGCAGAAGTCAGTAGTTTCCAAAAAAAACCCACCTCCTTGGTCCTCTTATCTCCCAGACTCAAGTCTCAGTGTTCGTCCTTCAAGCCCTCTATTTACACAAATTGCTAGACTCTTATTTTGCACAGTACAAGAACTATGTACACTAATCACTCTGTTTTTCTTAGATAGAAAGTTCCATTTTATCATGCTGCCCTAGCATTGTTTCATACACAACATGAATCATATTAACACTTTTCACAAGGTTAATGAAGCACTGAGGCCATTAATCCATTTTCTAAAACTTCCATTCTCTTCCTTGAAGCCTTTGGCTTTAGGTATGTCAACTTATACAAAAAGCATAGACGATATGGAAAAGGCAACATTAAGATACCCCAAAAGCTGCAAGAAGCATGTAGTACAAATGCATTGGGAAGTGGACAATGATACACTTTTTATTCATATACGTGTGATTTGATATGTGCATGTGCACATCTTGAGTATTTATTCAGAATCTTTATGACTTGATTTCTATTTCTCTTTAAGAATACTTTTATATTGTTGCTGTGGGGGGAAATATAATAAGAGATCTCCTTTTCCAAATCAAGTGTAAAATACTTTTAGCTGAATAGTCTAGTGCTAACTGTCTTCATGGCTTTAATAATGATCCTGTACAGATTTACACCAAGTGAAGATCTGACTTTATGAGTTAGATTTGAAGATTAAAAAAAAAAAAAAAAAAAAAAAAAATTACTAAAAAGTTGCTAAAATGGCATGGCTGTATTCTCCAGCATGTCATTTTCTTCCTCAAGTCAATTTCCACTGTTTGTTTTTATAAGAGGATGGCAGATAAAATATTGTAAATATGCTAATTAGTACTATTATTTATATTGCAGATGTTGATACTATTGAGATGCATGCTGTGAAAATGCAGGTTTAAGAGGTTGTCTTGATGTAACTGAATTGCATTTATGGTATCTTGGTATTTAGAAACCACTCTTAACTATAAAAATTGTGGTGACACATGCTACTTAGAAAGTAAAATTAAAGACATGGTATATTTAATGAGCTGAACTATGCAGCCTATGGCTATTTTGAGTTACCAGTGAAGAAAAAGGTTACTACAGTAGTTACTGTAGTAAATATGTCTAGTAAAACAATAATTTTTAATGGGCTCTGATTTAAGTTCTGTCAAAGTAATATAAGTACCTAATAAGAATTTAACTCCAAAGAATTAGCCAATACAATTATATTATACTAAGAAAATGAACATGTAGAAAGAAGGCGTTTGGACACTCTGTTTAATTTGATAATGGATGAAATAATAAATAGGACCCCCAGTGAGTACTTGGGCCTCGTTTACCCATGTAGTATAGTGAACTCTGGTCTGCAACCAGTGTTGTCTTACTGATCACAAATGATAACTGAAGAAGAATACCTTTGCTGCTGCGGCAAGTTAAGTAGATGAAAATCAACATTTTTCACAGAGATGTGATTTCTCTTAGGCTCTGTAGGGGAGATGTCTGGTGGTTCTGAGGATCAGGATCTTGTCTGCAACGTACTGGGGATTTCTTCCAGCCCACAAGCCCAGAGTAAACCAGGACTCATTTCAAGAAAGGGTTGCTAGTCTGCATCCTGCAGTTCAGACGCAGTGTAAATGACTCAATTTGTTCCACTTTGGAAATCTTTAACATAATCCTGCTTCCAGCTTTGTTCTTTCCTCCTCATAAAGGAGGAGCCAAAGAAATCTTGTGGGGCACAAGAGCACTGACGTAAATCTAAGACTAACATGAAGCTAATGCAGCAGGAGTTGCCTAACATCCTTCAATTACAATTTCATACTGAAAGCTTCCAACAAAGACCAATTACATCCCAAATCACTTTTGCACATCCTTCTTGCCTTCAGCACAAGGAATACTGAATTCTGTTTTGTAAGACTTGTTATCACACTTCAGGCACTTAAATTTTTCAGGAAAAGAATGTAAAAACAAAACCTGTTAACAATGCAAGTCCCTCTTTTTATTCTTTACTCCCTCATGTATTTTCAAGGCTGACATGTCATAGGTAGTCAGCAGATCTTAATGCCTCTATTCTTCAGACACAAAATGCTAAACTGAGAGCAAGGTTTGCTCCTGGCTTCACCTTCTGTTCCCATTGTTATCTCACACACTCAGAGAGTGTGTGAGGGAGACAGCTCAGTCAGGTGAAGGGCAGGCTTGCATTGCTGCTGCTTGACAAGTTTTATTTATTGTATTTGTACGGGGAAATATAGCAGCCTTAATAAGAAAACTTTATAATGGTACCTATCTGTTTCAATAGTGACTGTTTTTTTGTTGCTCTAGTATGTAATTACTCTGAGTCTGAAATATTCGAAATCACATATTTGGGTAGGCTGAACAGTATGGCAAATGAAAAGATAGTGATCTAGCAAATGTTATGTAGTAGTAATCTACAAGTCATGGGAAGAAGGATGTCAATGCAACCTATTTATACATTACATATGTTTGCAGAGACTGCCTTCTGCTTAATTAAATCCATATTACTTAATCAGAACTGAGACACAAAGGAGGTATATTTATGTATCTCCTCTGAGATCCAATTTTGCTAAAACAAAAGGAGCCAGAGCAGTAACAGAAATTTATTAACAAATTTCCAGTTTGGCACCTATTAACTGGACAAAAAATTATATTCAGTAGAGGGAAAGCATCAGCCAAGGGCTCAGAATATGCTTCATAGAGACAGGTATTTAAAATTTGGCAAGCAAGGCAGGCTTTTGACTGAACAGAGGGTCTAAAAACAGGGACAAACACATTTTCATGTCCTTTATTTTATTTTATTTTATTTTATTTACCCTAAATTAAAAAGCTTGGAGTGAGCACTTTCCTATATAAAAAGAGTATTAAAAACATAAAGTCATGCATGTGATCATGGTACACACAATATCGTTCTTCACCAGAACTACTCAAGATGAATCTGTAATTCTAGTGGAAACCAGACTTATGCATGTCTTCATTTTTGAAAACATCTAACCCTCTTGCAGGATATGAGGGTATTACTGCAGAGAGGGGCCAGAAACAGAAAAAAAACATGTCAGACCCACCTAGTTGTATTACTTCTGTACACTTTTATGGACCTTAAGAAAAAAATGAATAAATCGATGCTTGAAAAATGTTTTTGCTAGCCCAGGTCTTGCTGCCAAGAAAAGCTTCCACTGAAAGAACTGAAACTATTTTGATGTAAGGATAAACTGAAGGGGGAGGAAGGGAGTTTTACAATTTAGCAATGAGAATAGCTGTACTTTTTTTTTTTTTTTTTTTTTTTGACATTTCTTCACTTTGCCACAGAAATTCTGTACACTTTTACTTCGTTCCATCACTGTGATTTGCTATAGGTAAGGTATTTCTTTATTGTGGTGTTTAGGTTATTTCTAACTGATTTTCTCATTTCATTCATCTCAATATGCACAGCATCAGTACTAATTCCTCCTGCATTGACTATTTTCTGACTATCCTTACTAGTATATAGGGAAATATTTTTTTATTGCAATTCTCTTTTCTTTGCTCATGTAGCAGTCACATACATAGACACCCACATACTTATACTTAGTGAAGCTCTTTAGTTTTATACTGAAATCTACTTAATCTGGTTGCAATTTGCAACAAGAACTTATCAGGGGAAAAAATCCTGAATATACACTTAATTAAATTTAGACTAGCAGATTGGAACTCTTCTTTGGACAACTATTTGTAGTTAAATTTCCAGTAATTTTTACACTTATTATTTCTGGAGGGAGACAGTAGAGACTGCATAACGACACCCTCATTATTAGCAAGTGAAGAGATTGCAAAGTGTATTTTACTGTACATTAATAGAAATTAACCAACATGCTGATCTGGATTTCATTTCAGTAAGTAGTATTTCATCAAGGCCCAGTAACATCTTAATTAAAATTCATTGAGGGTATAGTTTTATTAGGAATATAAAAAATGAAGATGACTTGGATGTTAAACCATTCATCAAGTAGTTTAGTTCATCATTCCTTCTCACCAATAATGGTTTCACATTGGAAAAAAAAAACAAAACTTTTTGGTTGCTATTCTTTTAGTGACATTTAGGTGGTGATTTATTTGACAGGCATAATATCAAATCAGAAAACTGTTATATTGGTAAAAATCAATCAAACAAACAAAAATATAAAACCACACTCTAACACAAAACAAATGTCCTCCATAGATGTGATGCTCTGCTGTAATACTGATAATTACTCATAGAAGCTAAAGAGTTTATTAAAATTTCTACAAATATAAAATAACAAACAATTTGGTGGCAAATTTCATGATTTCATATTATAAGGATCACTTCTAGACGGGAAGATATGTGGCACCATGACAACACAAATTTGTGATTTTGAAAACTCCTGGTAATGGAATTTCTTCTACTATGTAAAATAATACATACCAAATAACTTAAAAATCGTAATTGACAACTTTAGTGGAAAATAAACCTCTAAATAAGTTACTCCTAAGGGAGTAACTTTTAAGATTCAAAGTTGTCCAGCTCTTTAACAATAACTAACAAGTGCTCTGGAAACAGTTATTGTTTAACAATAACTAATAAGTGCTGTTGAGAAAAAGCACTTATATGCAAGCCCTCATCTATAGGTGTTTCTGCTCAAGATAACGTCATTAAATCTTTGTCTGGAGCATAAATGCATACTGCAGCTATCATTACAAACACAAATAAAGGGATCATGAACTGGGAAACTTTATGGGGTTTGAGCTGTGAACCTGGGATAGTACACACCCTCTCTACCACCTGAAAACCTGGTCTGTTGTCACTCTTGCACCTTCCAAAATTCAGATTGAAATAATGGAATGAGTGAATGAATGAAATAATTTTAATAATATCTGAATGAAATAATGCTTTATTAAAGAAGTAGTGCTTTAGGGTCACAGGCAGGTCAAGGCTGTAGAGTTAATACCTTTTATTAGACAACTGGAAAATTGAGAGAAGCTTCTCTATGCTCCAGCCCTTCTCGAGGTCTAAAATAGTTGCACATTTCACAGTTGAATTAAAACTGAGAACCTAATGATCAATCTATCTGGCAATTTGTTCTGTAAATTCCATAAAATCAGACAAATATCTCGGATCTTGTCCACAATTTCAGCTTTGGTTATTCACAATGGTTATTCAGCTTTGACTATGATAAAAAAAAAAAAAAAAAAAAAAAAAAGTTAACTTTGTCTTATCTAGATTATCTAGATTAACTGTATAAAAATACACCTGTAAGTATGCAAAGGTATATCCTCTGTGGAAGGACATCCAATTTTTAATCAGCCACATTTCCAACTACTTCAGGTGTCTTGTTTTGCTAAAACATGGTACAAATGTACATAAGGCTGAGAAAATAATAAAGAGAAGCAAGATTAGAATTCTAATATGCACATTTGAGGTTAAATTCTTATTGCAATGCACAAATAGATCTGTTAGTAATAAAGTGGGTAATATCATATGCTAAAGGTAATCATTCTTGTTTCTCAGGTAGGTTTTCAAAGACACACTCTTTCATCCCTTTAAAGAGAAAATCAGGATGCAGTGGGCATGAAAGCGGGATTAGTTTTTCAGTACCCTGTAGGGCTCCATGGGGAGTTGAGGGCAATGTGGAGGTCTTGTATCCCTGGTCCATCAGCTCTGTGGATCCACTTCATGCACGAGTCTGAAGCTCTGGCACTTTGGTGCCTTGCAGGAGCTTTCAGATGTCACCCATCCTCTCCAGCTCTTCATTTGCCCCACATGAGCACAATTTTCTTTTTTTTTCTTTTTATTTAATTTTATTTTGTTTTGATTTATTTGTTTGTTTGTTTTTGATTTTTGCAATATATATTCTCATTTATATCTTTATATCTTCTACCTCACTTTCAGATCTGGTGTATATTCTCTCCTGTTTTTTTTTTTTTTTTTTTTTTTTTTTTTCCTTCAGCATTTTATTTTATTTTATTTACTTTATTTTATTTTGTTCTATTCTGTTCTATTCTGTTCTATTTTTAACATTTACAGCTCTTTCTGGTTAAAAATAAAAATGACTAAAACTTTCCAGTTGTTAGTGATATCTCAAGCAGTTCCATCATTCAAGAAAACTTCAATGGAGATATTGTAGACTGGTTAATCGGAATATTTCAGAGTTATGCCATACAAACAATTGGAGACCTCAGGTCACATTCTGAAGAGTAAAATGGTTGTAAAGCAAAGCTTATTAGCACGAAGGACAGTCTTTCCTTTGATTCTAGTAGGTAGATTACTGATAAATACTTCCTTTGAAAATATGTGTTTTACACTGACATTTATCATGGTTGAGTCTCTTGTTTTGAGAATTGAGGAGTTCACCTCATGTTGATCATTATAAACAATATGTGCCTACCACTTTGCACTTAAAAGGAAAAAGATAATACAGGGATTTATGCAGTCATTCTAGATATGCATCCTGGAAAACTGCTTGATAACTGTGCTGTCAGCCTCCGTATTTTTTAATGTGCAAGATTATATTCTAATAGTCAGTGTCAGTTTGAAAAAAGACAGATCACTAGGCTGGAAAAAGCTGGTCCCTGAATTTGTTAATTAATTAATGATTGATTATTTTGGTTCAGTGAGTAATTTTAAATGCTTCTTCTAGTTTGAGTTTGCCCATACACTTTCATATAAAACAATTCAAAGTGAGGAAGCTAAAATAATAATATTGACCAGAGCTCATAAGTTCAGGTTGATTTCAGTGTGAAGTAACCAGATCGTATGTTAGCATGTGATTCTTTTGAAATAATCAGCAACAGGGCAATGATGACCCAGATACATCAACACAGGGACTGATTTGCAAAAAAAAAAACAAAAACCAAAAACAAACAAAAAAAAACACCTTTAATGTCTTTCAGATCAAACACACTAAATTAAATGTTGTATGCTGAAAAAAAACATTGCTTCCTCATAATCCCTCTTTGTGTAAGCACTGAAAAACTTTCTAATTAAGGAACTAAATATGAGTGCTAAATTTCAAAATGCTGAGATTGAGATATAAATTTCGAAGGGGTATTTTTCTTGTACAGAGAAGTTCTGAAATCCATTACTACTAATAATTGACATTTGAATATGGGAACCCTCATTAAATCAAGGCATATAATGTAATAGGTGTTGAATTACCAAAAAGTAACCAAACATTAGTGTAAGCAATTCATGATTACCAAAATATTTCTATTTCCATAATACTTGTGAAAACATACAGTTTTAAACTGCAGATTTTATTTAGTTTTTAACTTTGGGAACATGCAGTAATTTAGAGTTAATGTGCACTTAGAGATGAGAAAACCCCTGATTAAGTTCAAAAAAAAAAAAACCACCAACAACAACAAAAACTCAAAACAACCAAAAAAACCCCAAACAACAACATGCAAGAGAAGCTCAGCTATTCCAGGAGAAACACACAGACTAGTAGCTCAATCTAACACTAACTTGTATTTCTCTTTCCAATCTTCTTGTCAGTGACTTATCACTTTGTGCTGCAATTTTCTGCTCTTTCTCCTGTCAGTCATATTCGTTGGTCTGAATCCAAAGCAAGTCTACAGGCTTCAATGGCATCACTCTGTATTTACACTACTATATCTGAGATCAAAATCCTGCAGTGCTTTAGCATGCCTTCCTCCCAGCGAAGCCTCTCTTCTATACTGATGAAGTTCCCAGAGTGCACATTCTCTAGGCTGATGCTTATGGTGTATAAATAATTTGGCAGGTGCATTGTATTAATATAAATGATCTGTCACAGTAATGATTTCCTTGCAGCCCAAGTGATGTGTGCAGGAAAAGACAAAATGGCAAGTGTGCCTGTTTAACTTTTACTGCTAGTGCTGTTTTAAGCAGGGCCACGTTTCTTTGCAACTTATGGGAATTCTGTTCCTTTCTCAAGGCTTTTTAGATGCATTCTGTTTCTTTTATAAACTAAGTGACCTTTTCTGCAGGTTAATATGAATGCCTCAAGGATTTCATTCTTATTATGTCTTTTCCTTAAGAAATAGCATAGTCACAACAGGTCAACATGAAGGCTGAAATGAAAGAGAAAATACAAGGTTGTACAATGAGATATGAAACTTATTTAAACTTGATCTAATGAAGAAAATTTAATAACTACTTTGAATAAAATTGTAAATGCATAATTAGCACTGTTTTACACGAGCCAGTAAAATACAGTGTCACCTTTATTTTTACTGTAATTCTATTTACCCCATGGACATAGGAACTGGCCCTAACACATAATACAGGCCTTAAGGCCAAATTCCTGGTACATCTCCAACTTTAGGGATAGTTTGGAGGATGTTTTCAAAACCATTGGATTGGATCTAGGTCAGCATTATCCTGCTTACCTAGATATAAATAGACGCAATATGCTACAATACCATTCTATATCTTTCTAAAAGTCTCTATAAGGGTTAAGTGCCACCTCTAATATAATACCACCTGTGTGCGTCACAAGCTTTTTGTCTTCACAGTCCTGAGTTTCTTCTTTGCTGTTTTTCAGGTGGCAGAGCTGATGCACAAAGAATCTATAACTTGCTCAATGTCGGCCAGAAACCTGTGGCAGAAAGTAGAATTGCAGTACCCTTACAATTATGGTTGCATAGATGTAAGTAATTCAATTTTGGTGTATGTAAGAGCAAATATTTAAACTGGAAAATTATTCACAGCAAGCATGTTATTCTCAATGTATAAATCCTCTTCTATGTATTTTATTTTCAGATTGTTATAAATGTGTTTATTTTTCCCAAATGCTCAAGCAACATAGTCTCATACATAATATTTGCTGAGGTTATTTTCTGCATTCACTGCTCAGCAGTTGTTCTCAACCTGATTTTTTCTGATGCTGCCATTGATTTAATGTTTTTGAATCTTCTCAGTATTTTCAAGATTACGGAATCATTTTTACTTAAGCTGACACATGACCACACATATTCATGAAAATAATACATTTTAATCATTTTATTAATGCTGTTGAAAAAGAACACTTGAGTATTATCATGGAAACAAAAAAAAAAAAAAA
>CM021736.1:10492228-10519597 GCA_011075105.1 Heteronetta atricapilla | reverse complement strand
TTTTTTTTTTTTAGATATCTGAAGAGAAAGAGCCTAATCATTGTATTCTATCTTGTTTTGGCCTTAAGTTGAGGGGCAAACTAATGCTTATCAGACTAATCATCTATTTCCTCTTGCTGATTCTTTATTAGCTGCACCTTCTTATACCTGAAGGATTACTGCCTTATCAGCAAATGGTGAACCATATCAAAGGTTTTGGTTTGGGCACCTGTACAGATCTAGAAAGCATATTGTAGCTGGGCAGGATACAGTGACTTTTAAAACTTGAACTTATTTTCCTCCTTTAACTTATTTTTCCAAAATGAGTATTTCTGACACTATATATGCAGGCTGAGAAGCAAGATGATATTGATATGGGGCCACTGATTTGGAAATACACTGTTTTGAGTCCTTATCGTGAATTATTAGAAATGGATTTGGGAAGGGATTTATATTTATCAGAACTAAAACAACAACATTTTTTTTATACTTTTGTATAAGTACAGGGAGTTTCATTTCAAAATACTTAATTTATCAATAAAAATAAAACCTATGCATTTTTCTTCTATTGGAATAATTTTAGCCTTCTGAACTTCAACTATAAACTTAATGTAAACCAACAGTAATTGGCAGATTAAAGTTCTGTAATTATAACTTCTGCTCTAAATGTAAGCACAAGGGAGGTAGAACAATCCATTTGTTAAATAACTGTTACGTATATGAGGTGCTTTTCCCTGCAGGTTATTCAGCTGCAACATCTGCCAAAAGTCAAACATGATAGATATGGGTTGATTTAATTTTGTTTTTGTAGATGCTTGTATTTTACTTCAGTTTGTTAATTAGCTTTTCATCTGAGGTAACCAAACATAGTTGGTCCATCACTGTCGGCTCTTCCATTTTTTTGGTACTTTTCATTTAGTTTTTCATTTGTTTACAGCTCTTGTAATGGAAAATGAGTTATGTACTTTGTTACTGTATCTCTTTCAGACAGTGCAAGATCTAATTAGCTCATTCTTAATAGCAAATAATTAGTGATGCTTTTAATAGATACATAAATATGTGGGAGGGAAATATTACAAGAACAGGAGCTTTTTTTATAATGCTTTGACATGCAAGTAAACCTGGTTCATCTTGGTAAGGGAAATGAATGAGTAATTTCATAATCTTTTTATGACAAAAATCTAAGCTGTGGTTATCTGTAATGGAGCTGTTTTCATTTCTTATTTTTGTTCAGTCTATAAAACAAGTTCTTTGTTTTCCTTTGTGTAATGTGATACTTCTACACTGGATGAGAAGTGCACCCTTGAGCTTTTAACAAAATTAAGGTTTTACAGTGGCTTGTATTCTAAAAGTGTGATAGTAACTCCAACTTTGATGCTAAACACATCGGAGGAAGAAAGGTTATCTGCTTTTAAGCAGGCCATTAATGGTCTTATGATGAGGAGTTCAGGAGCCCATGCTGAGTGCTGGCACGTGCTTTTTTGGTTTAATAGCTTTATTAGGTTTTCCACACCTAAATACAGTGTGGGATGGGGGTGTTATATGTTTACAGTTGTACTGTAAGGTGAAAGTACCTAGAAACATTTGACCTCTGAGGCCTAGGGGGTTTCTGTCAAAATTGCTGAATACCAGCCTTCCTGAAGTTTCAGGTCAAAGTCCACTACGAATAAAAGAAGCCATCAGGACAGCTGCTGGTGTACAAGCTATCATGCCAATGCATGAGTTACTCAGATTAAGTAAAACTGTGTCATGGGTCCATGCCTCTTCCCATTCAGAGACCCTGGACTGAAGTGCCCCTGAACACCCATGTGTAACAAAGTGAATGAGGAAATACTGCCACCCCCATCTTCTCTAAACCTCAGGGCCTTGCAGTGCCCTGCAGGTCCCCAGTGCAGCAGAACTTGCTGCTGATGCTGTGGCAAAGCCCCCCTGCTGTCAACATGTCCTGCTGGTGGTGGAAAGATGGCTTTTGCACGTGGCAGGGGCACACAAGCTGCATGCTGTGAGGGGTTTTCTCCTGGAGGATGGTTGTATATGATTGTAATACATAGCTATGACATATCATTATATAATACTATATTACTTGCAATGTAATATATTTCATGTGTTTTATGTAAGGCAGATGACAGGATAAAATACAACTGAAAAATTTTTCGATAGACAAATTATCTTGAAAGATTTTTCCTTCAAGTCCTTTAATCTTGCAATTTTAAATGGAATGGTTTAACCAGGTATTTTCTCATTCTTATAGTTGTCAGAAATGATCCAAACTTTCTATATATGACTGTACACTTCCTTATTGACAGAAGGAAACACAAAACTTATTTACAGCATGGATTTACAGAACTTCTCATACGCCGTGCCTATTTCAGACTAAACTCCGAAGTAATCTTAAAGACTAAAATATCACATGCTTCACAATTATATAAATATATAAGGTCCCAATGTGTCAGAGGATTGTATATCTTTAAGTAGAGAATTTGGTCTTTACAATATTTTTCTGTGTTCTGTTCTGTATTTTGGGCTGTATGAACTTGGCTTTTTTTTAATTTGTAAAGGCTAAAAATAGTAATAAAAATGTATTCTTAAAATTGTCTGGAAAGGGCAGCACTTATAAATGATTTTGAACTCGTTAATCTTGGATCTAGTGACAAAAAAGTACCATAAATCACTCTACAGCATGGATTGTGGCCCTTGCAGCATCAATTTAGCATTACTTAGAGAGACTCCCCCCCTCCACTTTTTTTTTTTGGTAGGTTGCCAGGGGGACTTCCTGCTTAAAATTAGTTATTATAGAGGTAGAACTATTGGGAAATCACGACTTTGATGCAATTATAAATTTCATAATGCTGTACTGCCACATGCTGTTCTGATACTTGGAATTGTATTGATTTAGACATGCTTTATGGCTGGCGTTATATGCCCCTAATCACCAAAAGCAATTCAACAGCTTTTAAAACGTTTTAAGAATTCAGATCTGACAATTTTGGTAAAGAAAAGAAAATGCACATGTTTTGTTAGAATAGATGACGAGGGATAAATGTGAGGGAAAGAAACGTATAGATGGAACTGGAGAAAAAGTAAGATTGGTGGAAAAGGAGAAGGAAAAAAAAACATAAAGCAGAGAGTGCAGGGATAAAGATTTTTTTTTTTTTTTTTTTTTTTTTTTAATGTTCTTACTGCTAGTTGGGCAATATTGCCTCTTTAAGGGAGATATGTTTCTTCTAGGAACATAAGCATGCTAGGTTTCCAAGCATGCTTACAGATCTTTAAGCTGTTTTGACGTTCCATTCCATTTATAACATATTGATAACATATTGGTAAAATGAAATTGAACTTCTTAGTGTTCAAGTATGTAAATAATAAAATTAATTTGTATTTTTTTTTTTTTTAGCAATGGGTAACTGAATAAAAGGCTTCATGGAAAAAAATAATTGAGAAGGGCAAGAGGAGTTACTTCAGCAAGTATTAGTGCACAAGTTCAGAACACACATAGTCCAAGCCTATGCTGTGGAAAAAGAGAAGCTCTTTGTGTAGAGTGATGTATTAGAAATGTGTTTTCAACACTGTTAAAATATTTCAAATATTTATTCTGTTCTTGTGTGTAGCCTTTCCAAGGATAAGATTCTCTGGTGTCTAGGTGAGAAGATTATTTTCTGGGAACTAGAACTACATATAATGGAAGTAAGAGAGTCTTTTTGGAGGAGAACAGGCTTTTGTCTGCTTTTCATTTGAAAAGTGCTTAGGACATTGTAGGTAAAATAAATACTGATGGTGAAAAATGATACCTGTTGGGTGTTGAAAAGAAGCTTTGGACTCACTGAGCAGTGCTACAGGAAAGAGACACAGAGGTAACAGTCCTTAGAATAAAGTACATGCAGCATTATTCAGAAAACTGAAAGGATGTGGGTGATTTTTGACCTGTGCCATGTGCTTTCCTTACGACTAATACTAATGCTCTCAGCCTCATTTTTACAGCTTCAGTGTAAAGTGAGACTCTTAAACTCTCTCACTTTGGTGGAGACTGCTGAGTTTTTAAAGGTTCAGCCTGAGAAACTTTGGGCTGCCTCTGATGGCCAGAAAAAGTTGTCATGGTACAATTCCATCTGCCAGCCTGGAAACCTCACTACAGCTCCCCTTACTGTTTCAAACTTGATCTTCATGAAAAATGCCTTTTTACAATTTTTTTTTTTTTTTTTTTTTCCAATGGCTGGAGTTTTCCGGAGTTCTGGTTTAAATATTAGTTGAAATGAATAGTTAAAAAAATTTCATGTGTTCAGATGGGAAGGATTTCTCACATATTTTTGTGGAGGCCAAAGAACAAAGAGGAGAGTTAAACAATATACATTCATATAAACACTAGGGTTACTTCTGCATTTTACTTCCCTTTCTCATGCCTGCCTTTCATGTATCTGAGAAGTTTCACCCTATATAAAAGAGATGATCAAGAGAAGGTCTAACCATAAGCGTGGTCTAGTCATCAAGTCTGACTTGAGGGCTTACAATTCAGAAAAATGTGTATATCTTGAGCTTTGGCTTTCTAGGGAAAATTTCATCCATCACAAGAAAGAAATTGTTCCTTAATTTTTGTTCCCTTATATACATATGCTCAGACATTGAAAGAGCAGCCATATGCTGTGAGTTTAATTAGTGTTCAACCATCACTGTACCATACTATTATGTGAATTTGAGAAAAGCTACTAACTTGTAGCTTTTTCCAGAATTCTAGCAATAGGATAAGAAAAAAAGAAAAAAAAAAAGAGAAATTGTTCTAATTTGGATTTAACTTCTTTGCAACAGATATACTGTCAAATTCTGAAATACTCACCCGTTTTATTACCTTTGACAGTATATTGCTCATGAATTTTACATAACATCTTCTAGGAATGATGGTAGTTAAAAAATACATTAACAAAATATCTTTCATTTAAAAAAACAAAAAACAAAAAACATTTTAATAAATAATTTAGGGTAGAGACAGCTGTAATGTACAGATATATGAAATTATACTGAGTTCAGTTATTCATGGAAACAAAGGTAAAGTGACAAGAAACAGTAATTTCTTAATTTGTTAACCTGTAAGAACAAACCTCTGCATCAAAGGAAAAGCTCTGTGAATAAAAATCCTACCTTGGACTTCCGTTTAAAAAATAAAATAATAAAAAAGCAGTGTATATGAAAACTGCTTCAGTGCTCTATAGCAAAATAAGTTTGCAGTACATCAAATCACACAAACTTTGCTGTGTGTTGAACTGTCTGTCCTTCCCAGTGACAGGTCAGTAAAAATCCTATATAACATGAAACTTCCAAAATTAATTATCAGTTTTGGCAATTTTTTTTGGTGGCCTAGTAAAAAGCACATAGAAATAAGAAGAGAAAGCATTCCTTTGGCACAAATTCTAAAGATAAGTACAGTCAGTGAGCTTCTTGCTGCTGTAGGACAGGTTTAGAAATGTTAAGCTTCGTATTCTGATTATTTTTATAAATCTGTTCTGACCAAAGCTAGATATGTATGTTCAAAGTAGAATGTGTTCAAATATTAGTATTTCCATATGGAGCAATTAAAATAAGTACATAGCACATTCACAAGCTCATGCACAAAATAAATAAATATTTATCCTCTGGTATTGTGAATTACATGATGGCCAACACAGAACTTCAAAAAAATTTAGTCTCAGGATTAGATATATTTTTCATATCTCAATGAAAATTAAGTCAGATTGTGACTTGGGGAGCCTTTAAATCTGAAGATAGCCCTTAAAACTTTGTATTGCATTCTTGAAGTACAGTACAAGTTCATTTCTTTGATTTTGATAACTTACAAGAGAAGCATTTTCTGGCTGTTAACCTATACAAGGTATCACAAACAAATAGATTTGTACTGTTGAGATCAATCTCTCCTTTGAGAAGCTGGTATTCTTTCAGCTACCTTCTCTTTAGTTAACAGCTCTGAGGAAATGTAGGACTCAGCCTTGTTTGATTGTAACTCAAATAGTCTCTCCTATAAACTTGTTAGTTCCCCAGTAAAAACCCAGGCAATGGGCTGGTCAGTTACAAAAGACAGGACATACTGTTTGTCTGTGAAGATGTAGTTTTGTCATACCCTTCTTCTGCCTTCCTCCCACCACTGGCTTTCCCATTAACTTACTAGATACAGGTTTACTAGGAAGGCAATGAAAATTTTACTTGAAAAACCCAAGCTTTGGGTTTGAGTGGATCTTTGTGTTCCTCCATTTTCCCAATACCCTCCTACTGATAGTTTTTTTTTTTTTTTTTTTTTAAAAAAAAAAAAAAAACTATCCATAAATCCTACAGGCCTAGTCACAGGGTCAGGGTACTATTTATGGAATCTTTTCAAACCTTTGCTAAACAGAACTGCTATACCACGGTTTGTATATTTTAAAAGCAATGTGGGAAAATAATAGAACTGATTCAAATTTTCAACAATTCCTACCTCATTTCTCTTTGATATAATAAATCTTTGGTTGAACATCTCAACACTCTTCTTCTATTGACATACTTGTTTTACTAATATTGTGCTCTCTGGGAGTCACTTGGTCCTCCTTGCAGCCTGTTGGTTAGAATATCATCTTCCCCAGCTGCATAATCTTTAGGGGACTAAATTCAGCTGGGCACTTCTGGCTATCTTCAGCTCCCAAATTTTCATTTCCTGGCTGACTTTAGTGGCTTTTTTAACACCTTCTTTCTCCTTTTTGCCTCATTGGACCCAATACTCAGCTCATGCCATAATATACAAAAATGAGATTGTGAAAATTGAAAGCTGTTCAATGAGTCCACCCTCTTTAAAAAGTATCAATTTTAATTACTTCTCATCAGATGATCCTTTGAAATATCTAGAAGCTAGTAGGTATCATCAAGTGGCACTAAGTGTAGAAATACCAGGTGAAAAATGTATTTGTGATGTTAACTTCCCTTTATTCAATAACATCTGATAGGCAAAACTGTACTGAGCAATAAGTGAAGAAAGATTATATTTCAGGCAAGCAGTAGCTGATGCTTTCACTTGTTCTAAAATGGATATTCAAACTTTGAATTACCTTTTTGATTAAGCAAAGTAAAACCAGTCTGAAATACGCTTAAAGTGGTTAAAGCAGTCATTTGCTTATAATGTATCAGCTGCTTACTATATTTCTTGCTATGCTTACATATTATTCTTATGTGAGTGTCAGTAGAGTATTTCTTTCGATGTATCCTGTAACCTATTTTATTGTTCTGATGCCACTGGGTTCCATGAGATCCCTTGTTCTTATGCTTCTTCATATTATGGTGTTTCTGCTAAACTTTGTAGTAGCTAAGGCTAAGGGCCTTTTTGGTTGGTTGTTGGTTTTTGTTGGTGGTGGTGGTTTTTGTGTGTGTGTGCTTTATACAACTAACAATAAAAACAAAATAGGTAACTAGAAGGAAACGATGAAAAGTAACACCACAGTCCTCCAGCAAATCTAATGTCCAACTATTAGGTTATTTTAGTATCACAGAATCACAGAATAGTCTAGGTTAGAAGAGACCTCCAAGATCACAGAGTCCAACCTCTGACCTAATGCTAACAAGTCCTCCACTAAACCATATCCCTAAGCTCTACATCTAGACTTCTTTTAAAGACCTCCAGGGATGGTGACTCAACCACTTCCTGGGACAGCCTATTCCAGTGACTAACAACCCTTTCAGTAAAGAAGTTTTTCCTAAGATCCGGCACAATTTTAGTCCATTCCCCCTCATCCTGTCACCAGGCATGTGGGAGAATAGACCAACCCCCACCTCACTACAGCCTCCTTTAAGGTACTTGTAGAGTGCGATAAGGTCGCCCCTGAGCCTCCTCTTCTCCAGGCTAAATAGTCCCAGCTCCCTCAGCCACTCCTCATAAGACTTGTTCTCCAAACCCCTTCACCAGCTTTGTAGCCCTTCTCTGGACTCACTCAAGCACCTCCATAGTAGGCATATGGCAGAGAGGTTTTATGTAGACTTGAAGGATTTTTTTTTTTTTTTTTTTTTTGTCAAATATATATCCTAAACCTGTTGCAAATATCAGAGCACTTTCTTGCATGCAACAATAGGTTTGTTAATGAATATTCAATGTGTATGACATAGAGAAGTGGCCAAAGCGATGCCTTTGTGCTGTATATAACGTAGCAAAAAGTGCTCTTACAGATCTTACAAAGTGAGGACCAGTGCATTTGGAGAGATACCAAAGTCAAAGTAGGGACTCCAAAGAATCATCTTGTGATTACATTTCAATGCATATTGAAAGTTCTGGATGTCAGCAAGGTTGGATGAAGAAGTGTTCTGCTGCAGGATAGAGGTGGAACAGGAATGAACACAAAACTTGTTATTTATGGAAAGATCACAATATGACAGTAAAAATACCTATTGTTCTTGCTACTGTGAGGTGGAAAAGCCCTCTGGAATCAAATGGATAATCCATATGAAGTTATGTTATGCTGGATGGTGCTGGATATATAGGGGCTAGATATTGGATGTGCTGTGGGGTGTGCTATGTGCAGAGGTAATGCAGAAGTCTATGGAGAATCTGAATAAATATATATATAGTCTGATGTAGGGACCTAGATTCACAGTGAATCTAGAGCGAATCACCTGGAGCACAGTGAATAATAGGAATGTATATGTGCATGCAGATAGGTGATATGCCGCAGCTCATCTGTGTGACATGTCAAAAAATATTTGAAAAAGTCCTCAGCAGGCTAAAGCATTCTCCAATCCAATCTCACTGTATCAGTAAGTACTTTGTCCTTAAATTCATATAATCTTGAAAAGATAAAAGGTGAATGGCAAATACAAACTGGATAATGCCACTATGTGTATAATAGAAATCAATGTACATTTGGCTTCAGTGTTGTTTTTCTTTGCTCTTTCTTTCTGCTTCACAGTACCTCAGATTGTAATTCTAGTCTCTAGATATTTAATATGGTATATAAATAAGTTGCTAGAGTATCTGGCAAAAGTCACAAGCAGCCTTTAAAATAACAAAATGAGCAAGGCTGTCTACCAATCTAAGTCCTAAAATGAATAGAGCTTTGAGAGCATTTTTAATATTTAACAGGTCATTTTGATGATTTTATTGGGCTGACTTAGAACAGCCTATTCATACAGATTCCTCATTAATAATGAATTAATCCTGGGAAGAAATAATAATAAAAACAAAAACAAACAACTAAAATGCACAAAGAATACTGGTTCTGCTGATAATCCTGTAGTCTGAGATTCTGATTTCCATTATGACCTTTGTGTTGTACTGTCAGCAGTTCCATTTAAATGCAATACCTATTCCTGTGCTGTAAAGTACTCGTTCTTGTAAATATACCTGACCTAGGTTTAAAAGTAATTCTAATGGCTGTTGTATCACTGGATGATATAAGTAGCTAAGGGTCTTTAGTATGAAAGTAAACGTGACTTGCATGGAGTACGCTCAACAAACATTATTTGTTTTGTTGTCTGTCTGCACTATTTATATTACGGAAGTGCACAAAATCACCATCCAAACCAGTGTCTTAGGTACAGGAAGAGACAATGCTAACTTCAAGGAATTTGTAATCCATATAGAAAGTCAAGAGGTAAAAAGATGAAGGGGTATACTGTATTTACTTCTGGGCAATATGCAGCTGGTCAGTATTAGGGCTGGAAGAAGAGTTTTAGTTTTTCACTGTTCCTTTAAATTAAACAAGTAAACTAAGCAACACGACCTTGTTGTAAGACACTAGAGCAGTCCATCTTGTGGCGTGTTGTGTTTTTTTTTGTTTGTTTTTTGTTTTTTTTTTTAATTTCTATTTCTTTGCTACCAATAAGTGAGGGTTTTGCATATCATATATTATCTCATTGAAAAAGTAACCAACCTTTAATTTTTCACTTGTCAAAAAACATTGGAACAGCAAACCAAAATCACAATGATTTGCAGAAATTTGCATTGGATAAGTTTTTTGAGTGGTGTTATTTGATTTAAACATGTTTAATAAAAGTATGCTTGCTCCTCCTGAAGTCAGATTCTGCTTCTCCTCAGCACCTCCTCAATTCATCTTCAAAGTACCGAGAGCTCCTAGAGTGTACTAGAACAATGCAAGTTCAACACCAATTAAAAAAAAAGGGGGGGGGGGGGTTCATCTACCTCTAAGTCATGTAGCCAAGTAAAGCAAGAAGAATCACTTCATTGAAATACTTAATGCATTATATAAATAGCTGAATCATTTACCCCTTGATGTTTGAATGGTCATTTGGTATTTTGTAGAAAAAGCTAGAGATTTCCTGATAAATATGAGGAGGTTAAGTTTTGCTGTGTATCCCTGGAAACAAGTATAGAGAAATCAGGACTTACTTTCTGAGGGATGTTTGCACATTTCTTGTTCAGAATATATTGTGTACTCAGAGGTTCATATTTCATGTTTATTTTATAATATTCATATAGGTTATACAGATACCTGACAACTGTAATAGAAAAATATTCAGCAAAATTTTTCGTATAGAACTTTAACAAAAGCACATCATGTAGTCTACTTGTACAACACCCTGTTCAACAGTCTCTTGCTTTACTAATTTTGTGATCGTCTAGTGATGAGCAGAAACTGGTTGTGCTCTATTTTGTGTATGTTCAGATGTCACTATAAATATAATAGATCTTAGCTATGTTTTCTTCTTTCCCCTCTCAGGAGTGCTGTTCAGTAATGCTAACATACTCTTTTTATAGGATAATTTTGTGCCTACCAGTCATTAATCAGAGGTCATGTATCATCTGTTTTCTGACTCCTTAACAGTCATCTGATTTCAGATCCTTTGTGAGTGTTAGAGGATTTAATAAAAAATGCAGAATTACTATAAGACATGTCTGTACTTGTTCCTAATCATTTCTGGTATATTGTTGATATAAGTGTTGTTTGCAGTACCAGTTGTACTACTGCCAATCCTGCTGTGGAAATGAGATACTTCATCCCCAGAGGTGTCCTATGAATTATCAAGTAAACATACAGTAGAACTTGCAGTAGAGGCTGAAACATAAATGAGAATATGTTGTCTTTGATCATTTTGGTTTACATAGTCATTTCAGCACATACAATTCCACATCTCAGGATACCCATAATGTGAAGTAATATTGTGTAACTGTATAAATTTTACTCTATGAATTTAGGATATATTAACAGGAAGGAAGTTTTAGAATATATTAAAATATTAAAGCTGTGCAATTTTACTTACCAGAGTCTAGAAAAGAAAATAGAAGTTACATGAAAGGCTCAAAAATACAAAATCTTTAAGTTTTCATGTTGGGGAATAACAGGGATTGTGGATCATGTTCCTGATTTATTTTGGGCTTTTAATTTGCAGATGTTTTTCATCATTTCTACCACATTACTTTTTCTTCAGGAAATTGAAGCATTTGCTTAATTTTCCATCAGAATTTAAGCCTGTGCTTTTTATTTATTTATTTTATTTTTTATCAGAAGTCATTAAACTGCATCTTGGCAATTATTCAGTGTTCTATTTCTTTGTTGAGCTCATCACCAAAGCCCTCCTTCAGCTTCAGAAGATCCTCTTTTTCTTTTAATGAGAGAAGGAAAATGCAAGAGAATAACTCTATAAGCCTACTCAGCAGATGTAACTGAAAAGGGTACTATTTTCCATATAAGCATAGGAGTTTCTGAAGGCAGAGAAGTATTTTTTCTACTAATTCTCTGTGTAAGAAAAGAAAGAAAACAGAAAACTATCACAAAAGTACAGATATCTCCAAACAAAGGAGAAAATGTTCAAGTGTACAACTTAAAACTTGGTGTTGTTAGTAATTTTTGGATGATCTCGACTCATTGTTGAACTTCATTGTCCATTACTACAATAGGCACATGCTGATGTTTAGGAAGAAGCTTGTTACTGCATATAATCTCTTGCAGCATGCCATACTCAACTAAGAGCATTCTCACAGCTTCTGATTTCCTCATCTGAGTAGAGGACAATTCAAAGGAAGTGAAAAGTGAACTAAAAGCTTTTCCATTTTTCTGGTAACCTAGAACATCCTTTGTTACAAAGACCCATGTAATATGGACTGTATGTGTAATTACCCATACTTAATAATATTGGAGTAAATACTTTAATTCAAGGACTTCCCTCTGACATACATACCAGGGGCTGATGGTAGTGTTTGACTTCTCTTTTCTGCTTTTTGTTCTGGACTGAGATGTGTAAGTGTGGTGGTTTTACCATGCTAGGCAGCTGAACACCACAACTGCTCTCTCACTCCCTCTCCTTAGAAAAGAAGGGGAAGAAGTAAAGGAAAGAACAACTCACAAGCTGAGATAAGGCTAATTTAATTAAAGGGGAAAAAATAATTATTAAGGAAAGATTATTATTATTTAAACAATTTAACTAAAGGGAAAAAAGCAAAAGGGGAACAATTGGGGGGGGGAGGGGGGGAAAGTAAAGGCTGTGTGGAAGTGCAGAGGAAAGAAATTACTTCCCACAAATGAACGATGCTTGACCACATCCTTGAAGCAGGGCCTCAACATATGTAGCCAGTGTTCAAGAGGACAGACGTTTTTGCAATGAAAGCTCCCCCCTCAACCCCCTTCTTCCTTTTTCCACCTTTTACTGCTGAGTGTGACATCATACAGTATGGAATATCCCTTTGGTTGGTTTAGGTCAGCTGTCCTGGTAATGTTCCTTTCTCACTTTTTTGCCCAACCCCTAGGAGGGTTACAGAGAGACCTGTTGCTGTGCCAGCACTGCTCAGGAGCAGACACAACACTGATGTGATACCACTGCTGTTCTAGTTACAAGTGCAGGGCACAGCACTATATGGGCTTCTGCAGGGAAAGTTAACATCCCAGCCAGACCCGGTACAGTAAGACACATTGGCAAGACAGGAAACTTAATAGGTGTGGTTTTCTGTGGGCCTCTTTCAGTAGGCTGGGAGTAGAGCAGACCTAATAGTGTGGTCAGTGCAGTCCTCAAAAGACTGTGAGTATGGATGTAGTTGCTGCTGAACTCTGGTGGAACAGAGACATATAAACAAAATCCCAAAGACATGAGAACATGAGCTGCTTTTTTTTCTTTTGTTTTTTTCCTTCAAGGAAAGCAGTGGGAAACAGTGACTCCCCAGAAGTCACTGAGATGGTAAAATTAGGATCTCTTAAGGAGCCTTTCTAAAACATCCCATTATCATAGCTTTTTTTTTTTTTTTTTTTTTAAGTCACTTATGAGCTGAAGTATTGGAATTTAATCTATTGAGGCAGAATGATTCATGACCAAATTACTTAACGTTTCTATGGAATGCTTTTGATACACTTAATATTTGTACTAATGTTGGGTTTTGAACCCTAAAAAAGACTTGATATTTTCAATAATTTTATTTTCTTGAAGCAAGACAGATTTCTGTGAATAAAATACAAAGATGCTACTTTTGCAAAACAATCCTACTTTTTTTTTTTTCTTCTTACTATGAAGGGAATTTGTACATTCTTTCATGCCAATAGCTTCATTTTCCTGTTGGTAACCTAGAAACATCTCTTCTAAATTAAACTAACATATCAGGCAATTATTTAAAATGATAAAAAGTTGCCTAAAATGATTCAGATGCTTTAAATTATAAAATTTCTCCTAGTTTGCACTGGCACTAATAAATTAGTCTTCATTAAAAACAACAACAAAAAAAAAAAAAAAACACACAAAAAAAATATCAGTTGCAGATTTTCTTGTGTCATAAACATTGTGACCTAATGTGATTTCAGGAGTCAATAAACACCAACAGAGAGGGGCAGAGATTTTGATTATTGTCTTTCCATATTAGAGGTATTAGGGGAATGATCAGAGAATCATCCAAGTCACTGTATGAGATTAAAAGGAGGAGCTTGCTTCTCTGAAATCATTTAAGTCTCATCTGTTCAATCTCCCATCACTTGCTTCCTTATAAAGTTTAGAACTGAATAATTGAATAAGACAACTTTTTATCATTTTCATATGCCAGAAACATAAGCTGGAATAATAAATAACAATGTCTTTGACGTGACTTTGAGTTTAAAGTATTCACAGTCATGAGTTTGTAGAACCTAGATCTTTCTGTCCTAGATTTTTGAAGTCTTAAATGACTGTCAGTCACACAGGAGTAATTACTTTCTCGTGATGCCTGTAATTGTATATGGCTGAATTGAAATGTTTTATGTCTGAGGTCCTGAACTTGCTACATATAGTTAGTATCAGCTAATTAATTAATTTGTGCTTTACACTTTTTTTTCAAAAGCTACTAAGGCATAAATGTATATTTGTTGATTAATTTAATTGATTCAAATGTATCACAAAGCAAATTTTCCACCAAGTGAAAAATTCAGTGTCTCTTAATCTGCTCATCTGGAAAGGGAAAGTATGCCAATTCTTAACGTGACTTTGAGATTGCTGATGTCCTGACCTGAGTATTTTGTGGTTATGTATTGCTCTTTTGGATGATTAGACATAAGAACTACCAAAGGTGATGTAGCATATAATGTTCTTTGGCATGTGCAAAAATTCTCTTCAGTAGACATAATGTGAACTGGTGTGTTGTCAAGATTTCTAGAGTAGCAGATAAGTTTGTTGACACAAAAATAAGGACTCCGAAGCAACATTAATAGTAATTTAAAAGGAAAGGCTACATAGCTTGCAAAACCTTCATTCTAGAGAATATATTGAAGACTTTCAAATCTGTGAGATTGATCTATGATAGACCAAGGAAGCTGCAAAGAAAAGGATTTAAGTCTGAAATCAAATAAAGAATTTTCTGTAGGCACCTGGCAGATAAACTCAGTTGGAATGTTGATTAGCCTTGAAATCATTCAGCATGAGAGTTTCTTACTAGTGGGCTATCAAACTATGCAAGAAAGGAGATAGAAGACTGATGGAAATTTAAATTTTAGGTGAGGGAGGAAAATGTTTTTTTTTTTTTTTTTTTTCCTGCTTTGCAGAAATGAAACTATAGCCTCTGAATCTCAAAGCAGTGTGTCAGGTGAGCACTCTAATTGCACTGCTACATGTGCACGCTCTCACTGATAGCAACATAAGACTGAAGTCATATTTCATGTGAGTAATGTGGCATGTAAACTGAAAGCAGAGATGAGACTCAGAATTGAAATGTGATGGAAAAACAGGACAACTCTTTAGAAGTTTCTTTAAAAAACAAAAGCAAAAACAACAACAAAAAAAAACTTAAATAAAAATCTTGCATTAACTCATGGCAGAAACTTATGTGTGCTTCAGTCCTGAAGTGAAATTAAACTTGTTCAACTGTTCATGGTCTCTTGTTTGAATATACTTTAGCTTTTTGTCCTTTTCTTCTAGTGTTTCATGCAGAAGATAATTTTTGTGAAAGTTTGATTTTTTAAATTTTTTTATAAGGAAAGAAGCAAGTTGAAACTCATGCTGGATAGATTTTGAAGACCCTTTAGAGGGTGGAGAAAAAAAAAAAAAAAAAAAAAAAAAAAAAAAAAAAGACTGTTCCCTCTCAATCAATCCCACTTATTAGGCCCCTTGTAGAAATGTTCTATATAGATGGATATGCATCTTGATGATGCATGTTGCTCTTCTGACCTTACTATTTATTTGTCAGGTGCCTAAAGGTATTTGGAAGTGTAAAACCATGGAAATAGGTTTTTAAAAAGCATTATGCCTTCTATTAATTTTTAGGTTGAGCCTAAATGCTTTTTCTGCTTGTAAGAACTTGGGTATGCCAGTAGTATGAAAACATAGAGGTGCACTCTAATCAAAGATTAGAGTGATTCTTTGAGTGTTGAATATGTAAAATGGGTGTATTTTTCCTCTTGGAATAAGGAAAGGAGAAAACTTGATAGGTTCACAGCTAGTAAAAGTTGAGCAGTGTTAAGTTCTCAGAATTTACAGAACCTATCTAGTTAAGTAAATAGAAACTTCGATGTGCAGTTGGTTTAAAAGCTTTTCTTCTTAAGGTTGAAAATATGGTGACCCCCATACAGCTGGTGACCCCCAGCTGTCCCACAATTTTTCCTTGTCTGCTTCTTGATGACACCTACTACTAACAATTGCTAATTGTACATATCAAAGCCAAGGTTAGTCAAGCCCAGCTTGCTGTATAGATCAGAAAGGATTTTAAACAACCTTCAGCAAACTTCTTGTTTGTTGCCAGTACTTTTTTCCAAAGGTGTTTCCTGGTTTGGGGTATCTTCTTCCATGTGAAGGTAATAAGGTGCAGATTATCACTGAATGGTCCCATATCTTTTTGCCAGCACTTTCAGGAAAATGTGTCCCAACAGACAGAAAAGCAAGACAACACACAGTTTAATCATTCAGCTAAGATCTGTCCAAATATAGATATAATAGGGGAAAAAAAATCCTTCTGGTGAGTATTCAATTCACCTAGACAGAAATCTGTCCACTACATTTCCTGAATAGCAGTGTGTCTAGAAGAGTTCAGGTGTTATGAGACTCAGTGTTTCTCTTTGTTTCTTTCCTCACGAAAAGTATGAAAAGGAAGTTTTCTACTCTCAGAATGATTTTATGGAAGGGCACTAGACATTGCACTGCTAAAAATCACTGAGACACAGATGAATGCTTGTTAATAAAAAAATAGACTAAAGTAACTGTCAGAGTAAAGTAACTGTCAGACTGTATTAGAAAGAAAGAATACCACATTGCCACACAGGCCAAGAAAAAGAAGCTAGTAATTCAAGTAATTTAATATGTTTATATAGCTTAAAACTGTTTTAGGTATGCTGTTCTGAAGTACTACATAGCAGTGGAACAGTTAGCCTCCCATTGCCTTTAAAAAAGTCCTTTTTTTTTTCTGACTAGCTGTGTTTTTGTCTTTAAACTACTCTATATTTATGTATGTAATACAAAACTATTTCCCTGTTATAATATTTGAGATAAGCAAAAAAAAAAATGTGATAGTTTTGCACAAATCATATCTTGTTTGATCTGTGGATCCAAACATCCATATTCTGAAGTTTAATGGCAGTGAAGAACATTTAATAAGTAAAATCAGAATTTTGTGTGGAGTGGTAACAGTTTCTATACAGAAAAGTATATTAAGAACTAGTCTCCACTGGAGAAACAAACTCAGTTTCTTAAGAAAGGGTAGCAGTGGCTTCTATATAGTTTCAGAATAATTTCGAGGAAATATGATCCTGCCTTTATTACTGTTGCATTGCAGCATTTCACATCACAAAGGAATGTATTGATTTATCTATAATTTTATCTAGCATTTCAGTAAGTACAATTTTTAATTACCTTTGCACATTTGAGTGTAATTTAGGCAACAACTAAAGCATGGTCTGACATCGATTTTTTGTTTCATATCTGATATGAGTGTTTATTTGAAAACCAGTACAGACTTTTTTATTTATATATTTATATTTAATACCCATGAACTGAGCATAAACCCAGGAAAATTTAGTCACAGTCAAGTAGAAAAATAATTGAGGAGACTATAGTAATATCTCCAAGGCTGAATTTGACATTATTTCTGGGTATTGAATAAAGGTTTTTGACGTGTCAGTAGGACATGGGGTTAAAGATTAGCATTTACCAGCTTCTTCTGAAGATCCATCTGTTTAGAGATTCTTATTCTGCAATTCCACCAAGTGCATTCTCCCTCTTCTGCTGAGGAGTGAAGAATTTCATTTTACCCAGGACTTTATACAGGGTAAGAAAACATGCCGACACAATTACCATGGAGCTTTCAATTATTCAGTAACCAAGACTTTAAAAATAATTTTTCTATAATTTTTAAACAAGCTTGTTAAGTGAAGCCTAAAAATAGTTAAAACTAAGAAATAAAGAATGGGTTATAAACAATATAATTTTCTGTTGAACTTTGTCATGCTATGAAACTTAAGCAGTTTTAGTGTGACTTTAGAAAATTATTTAGAGCTTATAGCCAAAAATGGCATTAAGATCAGAAAATTTAGCAACAGTTGTGCATATATGGATTAAGAAAGCTTAAGGTGATAAAGTTTTTTGTTGTTTGGTTGGTTTTGAACAGATTCAGCAAACAATCAGTGAGTATTATTACAATAGTACTTCCATAGAAAGGCATGCCAAAATGTGCCCAGAAGGAAAATAAAACAATTTAGTGATAGCTTTTTTTCCTCCTTAAATGTGAACATCTATTTCTTCCCATAAATTGCTAACTAAAACCACACCATATACAATAGCATGGGACTCTCATATGTTCTTGTATCAAAAACTCCTTGTGGTGGTTTAACCAGGCCGGCAGCTAAACACCACACAGCCGTTCGCTCACCCTCCATCCTCCCTCTCTGGGATGGGGGAGAGAAATGGGAAAAGTGAAGCCTGTGGGTTGAGATAAAGACAGTTTATTAAGATAGAAAATAATAATAATAATATGTACAAACAAGTGTTGCACAATGCAATTGCTCACCATCTGCTGACCGATGCCCAGCCCAACCCCGAGCAGCTGGCACCCCCCACGCTGGCTAGCCACCCCTATATATTGTTCAGCATGACATCAGATGGTATGGAATACCCCTTTGGCCAGTTTGGGTCAGCTGTCCTGGGTCTGTCCCCTCCCAGCTCTTGCTGCACCCCCAGCCTGCCCGCTGGCAGGACAGAGCAAGGAGCTGAAAAGTCCTTGGCTTAGTGTAAGCATTGCTCTGCAGCAATTAAAACATTAGCATGTTATCAGCACTCTTCTCACCCTAATCCAAAACATAGCACCCTACCAGCGACTAGGAGGAAAAATAACTCTGTCCTAACTGAAACCAAGACACTCCTACAATTGTTATGTTAGAGAAACCTGTTTCTAACTTCCTGTTTAAACTACAAAACAAAATCTATTGGTCATTTCAAGGGCTGGAAACTTCTCTGTTATTTGCAAATGAAGTTCTACTGTTTTTATCTGACTTCATATATTTGTTTACAGTATCATTGCTGTTTTTGAAAAGTCCCCCCCTTTAATTTAGATAATGTGCACAACATGTACTAAGGCTTTTTTCCTATTGCTTTATGTCTTCTTGAATAGGTGCTATTTACTTTTCAGAAACACTTTTATTCCACATAGAAATTTTAAAAAGTGAAAATGTTCAGACCGTAATTAAAGTACACTTAAAATTGTGTTAGCTGACTACAGGCAAAAGAACTTTGTATGTTGGTCATGCAATATGTATATATACACATATACACACACATATGTTGTAGATATATTTTAGGCTTTTATTATCACATTAGCATTTATCCTAATTTTACTACTGAGATCAAGTCATAACACCAATTACTTGTATTTGAAAGGTTAGGGACTGACAGATTGTTCTGCTTTTTGATAAATGTCTGGATGCTTTCCTTTTGTGAGAGCACAATTATGAAAAAGGGGAGAAAAAGGAGAAACTAATGAAGAAAAAAATTATGTGACAGAATGGAATAGAATTCATAACATAAAGACAAGATTCAAGTTATAAAACATAATAAAAATAGGGATGATTATTGGATCACTCAATGTGCAAGAAAAAATAGGTGGAGTAAGGCTTGAATTGCAAACATAATTTAAAAAGATATAACTGAAAGAAAACAGGCAAAAGTGATCTGTATAGCTAACAGATCACTTGAATAGTCTTGCTAATTAGGCTATATTTAGAAATTTAACAAACCAAGTTTTCAAGCAAATTCTTGACAAAAAATTATGCAATTTTTTTGCCAACTTTTTTTTTTTTTTTTTTTTTTTTTTACTCACTCTGATGTTTAGCGTAGTTTTTTAGAACCTGTAAATTCTGCCTTTCTGACTTACTTTAACAAGGTACAGTTCCACTGAGGACTGATTGCTGCCTTTCAGAATATGTGCATTGCTTCCCCGTGTGAAAAATCTTGAGTTTTTTTCCAGTTGAAGAGGATATTCAGGAAAGATCTTCTACAACAAATTAACATCTGTACTGGTAAAATAACAGATGGCTCTTATCTGGCTCCTTCACTTTTGTAGAGAGGACCTGGTGGGAGAGAACATTTGTGTTGGCAGGCTTTGATCTTAATACCTAGTGTAAACCAATACAAGAGGGAACATGTATCTGTCCATAGTGATGCTCTGACAAGTGGATGTGTATGAAACCTGCTTAACTTCAAAAGTGTTTGGACAAAAATGGTGGAGAGAGTGTACAATTCTACAATGATGTATATTTTTTTTTTGTTGTTGTTTTTTTTTAAAAAAAAAAGTAGAAGAAAGAAGTGGAGCTCATTTGTAATTGAGAAGTGTTTTCCTTCTCCAGCTATATGCACTAGTTTTTAGTTATCTTACAAGAATGCATGTATACTTCCTTTATTAAATCACAAAATTGTGTGTGATGTTACCTTTGCTATAAAGGTGGGGACACAAAATAGTCAACTATCACACAAATTTAAGTACTACAGCATCTTACTTTGTTGTTTCTGTTCAGTACTATGATTTTTCTTTCTTCTACTATGACTGTTTTGTTGCTCATTCTTTCTCAGAAAGTAATCTCCATCTGTGGCCATTGCTAGCAAATCAATTTTAAATTGCAATAGTCCTCAGAACACCCTGCTAGTTTCCTTCTTGTAAGGATACATAACCAGTAGTAACTAACCAGAAAATAAGAATCTATACAAGGTCCTTAAAAGGTTATCAAACCCATATGCATCTGATTTGAAACAATGTCTTATATGAAAGGGACATTTTAGCTTCTACACATATTTGCAAGGAAATTTGTGTTACTCTGAGGAATGTTTTGAGCACCTAAGCACACTGTGGTGCATGCTGTGTTCACCATTGTATTCTTGGTTACCATTAAACCTCTTTCAAAGTTAAACATCTATAAGAACAAAAATATACAATTATAGTTTAGTGCTATTATATAAATACTTAATGTTACTTACAACTATAGCTTTTTTTTTTTCCCTCTCATTTTTCTTTTCATTATTCTGTTGGATGGAAATTCTTAAAAATGAAAACTTTAGAAAAGTGAAAAAGTAATGTGTGACAGACTATATGAGGATACAATGACCATTTTAGAAGTTCAGGCAGCTACAAAAGATTTCAGTCCTCTCATGACTGTGGTGGTGGTAGGAGTAAGCATAGTTTGCAAAGGGACTTAATAATAATCGCCATATCAGAAAGTATTGAAGTGAGCAGCAGAGGAGATTACATTAAACATGTAAATAAGCTAAATCTGCTAATGCAGTAGAATTTTCTACGAAGAATAAAGTGTAATTTGTACCAGCTTTACAAATACTCATTACAAAATATTTGTATCAAAACTAATCCATGTGCTATACCTTATCATTTTTTTTTAATATATTATTTTTTGTAACAAGATTTAATAGTATCTCTAAAAATGCATTTTAAAAAAGTGATTATTCAAACCATTCAATTTTGGGAACCTTTCTCAAGATAATTAAATCATTCAGTACAAAATACCTCATCTAACTCTGCCACTGCATAAATCTCCAAATATTTCAATCCCTTTAGGCTTCAGTGCAATTGGAAATTACTTATTGTACTGTAGCAGAATACGTAATACAATGGCACATCATCAGTTTGTGCATTTTTTTTTCATCATTTGACTTTGCATATATACTATATTTGTAAGTGAAATACCTTGGAACTGAGAAAGACTTAAGAAATGCAGGTAAGAGCTTACTTTAAAACTCCTATATATACAACCAATCATTAATATTACTTTTTATCCTCAAAGTATTAGAATTTTTTTCTCTGCTTTAAGATTTAGAACGTTGGTTCTAAATAAGACAGCGCCTGTGGCTCACAGTGCTGTTCAAAGTCACAGTAATACTTGCGCACTTGGAAATATGTGAATATGCACTTGTGGATGAGTTTGAAAACTAATCTTCAGTTTAGTCTTCAAGCTGTGTCTTTGAGATATTGCAAAGCAAAGGGTCTAAATGGGATGCAAAAAAAGGGGGTGTCTCTGTGGGAGAATAATGGCTACTATATTTTTATCTGCTTTATGCTTACTGTAAGGTAAGACCCAGTTTATCCCTCCACACTGGATTTAATTTCAGGCTCATGGAGGACTGTATTTTCATGGGAAAATACAGTTCAAACTATGGGAGTATTCAAAATGCATTTTGAATTGTGTTTTCCTATGTTCATCTCCTTTCTTTTTTCTGCTGAATTTTCTTCTAATATGTATTTCTAGATGAGGTGAAATTGTTTTAATGCAATTTGAATCATCTATGTCAGCAGCATTTATGAGTACTGCTGTGGTGGTTTAATCCTGTTGGGGAGCCAAACTCCACCACAAGCACTCTCTCACGCCCCTCTCCGCAACAGAAGAGGGGGAGAAGAAAGTATGATGAAAAGAGAAATGTTGAAATGAGGATAATTTAATTAAAGAGAAAAGAAAGGGGAAAAATAATAATAATAATAAAAAAGCAAAGGCTGTGCTGTGTTAGCAGGTCTGTTCTAGCTACAAGTGCAGAGCACAGCACTGTATGGGCCACTTCAGGGAAAGTTAACTCCACCCCAGCCAGACCCAGTATAACTGCAGCTAAGAAACTTGCACCAAAAGGAAGAGCTTTCCCAGGCTTGATTGAATATGCTAATATGTATTGAAGATTGGATAGCTGGGGTGTTTAGCAGAGAAACGTATGCAGGTTTCATAAACTGGCCTTCATAAAGTCAAATCAAAAGAATTTTCCATGGAGAAACTACTAACGCTATTATATGTCAGACTTTTATATCTTGTTTTCAGGAAAAAAAAAAAAAAAAAAAGTGAAAGGAAAAATAAGAAGTCGTATCACTTAGTATCACTTATACAAAACTGAAAATGGAGAACTATCTGGTAATTATTGGCCCATAAGAGGTAAAACTGAACTAGAGAGGAAGTTTCTGAAGTTTTCTTTTCCCCATTTTTTCTTAGGAGTCTACAAGACTCAAAATAAGCCTAATTATAAATCAGCCTATAAACATGTTTCTCATTCCTATGTAAAGTTACTGGAAAAGTAGGAAGTTTGCCCCACTGTCTGTAGGTTACAGGAATACTTTCTTGACAAAGAGATGAATATGTCTTAGGAGGCAGTAGCCAAAAAGGAAGAATTGTTTGAAATAGCTACTGCTGCGAATTCTTTGAGAAGCTATATCAAAAGTTAAAAATATCACTGATGGGATAAATTCTCCAGAAAAAAAAAAAAAAAAAAAAAAAAAAAGCTATAAAGATCCAGATAAAAGCAATATATGCTAAAGGGGATTGCTGCTTAAGGATGAAGTCAGTTTAACGGAACCCAGCAATAGAGGTCCACAAAGTATTTTTATCCAGTGTTTTTACAGAGGTCCACAAAGTATTTTTATCCAGAAATTCAAGAGACACCTATCATTGCTTTCCTTAAAGACTTGATGACTACGAGTTGAAAACAAATGCAAGACAGAGACTGCAATGTGTATAGAAACCATAAAATAACCTTGCATACTTGAGTTAACTTCTATTTTAAATCTCCCTGTAAATTGCAGGAGCAAAATTAGAGGCAGTGAGAGCCTTAGAAGCAGCTTCAGCAAAATATCAAGAATTACTTGGTACTCTATATTGTTGTTTCAGTCTCTGATCTGTACTGTTCTTTCAGTCTGATCAAAATTTTTAAGCTGTAGGTGTTAGGCTGCTGAGCAAGCTCCAGTGACTCCCTGTGATCTGTTGTGAGGATTTGTATTTTAGATTAGTTCTTAAGTTTCAGTCTCTGTTACCTGAGCCTGTTCTTCCAAGCCACAAGAGCAGAACGAATAATAATTTCTATAAAATTTAATTCAGAATAAAACCAACAGGCAGGATAAATTTAAAATGTGGAAGAACATAAAACCCGTATAATGTGAAGGAAAACCTACAAATCAATATAAAAATCTTTGCTGCTAAATATGAGGTAGGAGGAATGATGTAGGGTGTAATATCTGTACATCCATCTGTCTAATAGGTGGACTATTAGACCATGACATTTCTTCTTGGTTTTACTGTAGTCTTGTTGCATGACCTTGTGCAAGCTGCTTCATGATTCTGTCTCAGCTTCCCCATCTGTCAAATGACACTTATAAAACACTTTGGGATGCTGTGGTGAATAATGTCATAGGAATTAATAATTCTCTGTTCAGAGAAAGTAAGAGGCGTTTAAACTTTGAAGGTAAATGCCATGCCAAAATAGTGTGTGTGTGACAATAGTCCTACACACTAGGATAATGTAGATATTGTATCATTGTACTTATATGCATATATAAATCACAGAGTCAGGAAGAAGTCTATTTTATAGCTTCAACTGCATGTTTTCAGATGACTTGAAATTTTAGATTCCTAAAGCAGTATTCACTGAAAGCTGTGTTTGATAAAATATTCATTATTTTTGTTGGTATTTTCAAGTGATGATTATGCACTTTTTCTTACAACTTTGCCCTAATACTTTATTTGAAAACTTTCAACTCAGTAAGGTATAGTTTGAAATTTAAGTAACTCTTTTTTTCTTCTTTTCTATTTTGTGATGGATGTTTTGCTATGGAAATGCTGTGAAATGATTGGCCTATTGTATCTTCTCTCAACTTATTGTGTTCTAATACTTTAGCACAAGAGAAAAAAATATAGTCAAGGAAGACAATCCGCTTCTTGTCATGTCATTTAGGTGCCTGACCATTCATTTTTTTCTTAGCTTAACTTGAATTTAACTTTGATTTATATAGCTGCTGATAGGCCAGGTTTTTGCCACCATGACACTGTGTAGCACCTTCCTGGCAAAGATCTATTGAATTCAGTCGAGTTAATCAAATAGTATACAACAGGCCCATTTTGTTCTTTTGCTTAGTCTACTAGTTGGAGCAGAAATTTCTTGTGCCCGCTGCTTAGATGCTGAGGCAATATTTTCTGATGAAAATATTTATTGATGTCAGTCTTTCTTATTATCATTATTATACTTCCTCCAATATTTCTGTAGTTTCGATTTAATTTGACAGATGTAATTTCTAATGAAACTTTTTTAGTGAAACTTAATGTCTGGGGACTTTTATTTTTTATATATAGCTATAGTCACAAATATTGAGGTTGGTAATTAAATGTGTTCCGTACTTAAAGCTCCTAAATTATATTCTGCTAAACATGTTAAAAGTTACTTTAAAATAGTGTATCTTAAGTTTGCATTTCCCTTGAGAATGTTTTATATAACATTATCAGTAACTCCTTCTTGAAATAATTGCTGCCAACATTCTGCTTTTGGACTTGTGCGTTCTGTTAGATTTGACAAAAAAAAAAAAAAAGTTTTCCTTTTACTTGGCTGAAGGTTGCTGATATGAAAATTACCATTAAAATAAAGTTTGAATTGCCTTCATTTTCTTAATTAAAGGTTTTGTAAGTAACTTATTTGTGGATCTGGAACATGAGATGATGGCTATGTTTTGCTAAGATATTTCTATTCATTACCCAAATAGTAACAACAGAACTTTCTTTAAACAACATTAGTAGATTAGAGAGTCATGCTAACTGTCAGATAAAAGGTAGTCTTTCATAATTTTTATCTGTTTCAAATAACTAATCTTTACTTCTTAAAATATGAATTTAACTTGTTTTTAATGATGTTTTGTTTCTGCTAATTTGCTGTACTGATAGTATCTCAAACAGCTTACTGGTTATTAGCTCTCTGAAGTAATTTGGAAGTTAACTTCTTTTACTTGTAAGAGAAAATAATTACTGTATATACGAGCATAAAATTATTTAGAGTTGGTAGAAGCAGAAAAACACAAACAAAAAATAAAAATGTAGAAAACATGAAGTAGAAAACATAAATAGTTAAATGTGGACCTACTCTACCTATTTGCCAGTAAGAAGTGGGTTAGCTCTCAGGTTTATGCTGGCACCCATCAAGAGTTCTTTAGAACTGGCATGGATGAGGTGATGGAGGACTTGCTCATCAGGTTATGGGTGACACCAAGCTGTGGGGAGCAGGTGATCTACTCGAGGGCAGGGCTGCTGATCACACAGACCAATGCAGGCTGGAGGAATGGGTGGACTGAAACTGTAGGAACCTCATCAAGGACAAACGCGATGTCCTGTCCTGGGATGCAGGGCCCATGCCAGCAGAACGGGCTGGGCCCTGACTGCTGCAGGAAAGGCCCTTGGGGGCCCTGGTGGACAGTGGTGGGACCCGGGTGAGGAACACACCTTGGCAGCAAAGTCAGCCAGCAGCACCCTGGTGTAAGGAGCAAGACCGGTACAGCGAGGGAAGGGATTCACCTCTCTACTCAGCACATTTAGATGTGGTGTCCAGTTTGGGGCCCTGCATGACAAAATATATATATATATATATATCAGAGGGTTTTCAGGTCTGGAGCACTTGCCCTGCTTCCAAAAACAACGCATCCGTACCTAAATTCCCCTGCTTCCCTTCCTTCCACACTGCTCAGTTTTATGCAAATTCAGCATGGAACTACAGACCGTGTAATGGCAGCTCCTTTTTTCTAGGTAGTTTTGGAAGCAGTGTTTTGATATGGAAAAAAGTTGGTGATTGGAAATCATGTATTTAGATCCCACAAAAAGTGGTGAAAGTATCTTTAGTGAAATCATGATAAAGGGACTCCGTTTTGTCAGTAGAGAACATTATATCAAATAACAAGAATCTCCTAAGTAAATAAGCATGCATACATTGGATCTGATAAAAATTCAGCCATTAACAGATACCTGGGATAGGGTGTAAAGTCACTATGAATATAAACAGTATTTCCTTAGGACATGTTTCCAGGCTGCAGAATCTTGTACCTTGAAGCTTTTTTTTATTATTATTATTCTTTTTATTCTGATCTGGCAGATCAGCTTTGTTACTTGCAACCCACTGGAAAAGCAGGATGGGAGGAGAAGTGTTTCTCTGAACTGCAACCATCTTTTGAAGTTTATATGTTGAACTAGGAGTGTGCATATGCATCAGTGTTTGCTTTAAATACAGATTTATGGGTTAGATTTGTGTGTTTGGTTTAGTTTTTGTGTGTGTGTATTAATAATACTATATGACTCTCTTAGCAATGACTAAAGCAAAAGTTGAGATTTTAAATTGTCCAGCTATACACCACTACCATTCTCAGACTTGCCATTGCTGGCATGTACAAATGCAGCACATCCAGGCACATCTAAGTGTCTCTGTGCTTGGCAGCAGTGCTCCTCCAGGCAGAGCATCATCACCCTATAGCGCTAATACAGCGTTGGCGACTCTTCAGGTCGACAGAAGTCTGGCAAGCAACTCCTGTTGTCAAAAGGAGCAGGGCACATCTGATGATATAGGGGAATGAACAATAGATTGAAAAATTGAAATGTGCATGGTACCTTAATGGATATTATCCTTTAGAGAGCGACCTTATCGCTCTCTACAGATACCTTAAAGGAGGCTGTAGTGAGGTGGGTGTTGGCCTGTTCTCCCACGTGCCTGGTGACAGGACGAGGGGGAATGGGC
>CM021736.1:10435959-10492218 GCA_011075105.1 Heteronetta atricapilla | reverse complement strand
GTTAGGTTAGAGGTTGGACTCGATGATCTTGAGGTCTCTTCCAACCTAGAAATTCTGTGATTCTGTGATATAAAATGTTTACAGTCTACACTAATAAATTTCTATTTATTTGCCTAAGGAATCATGCTACTAAATATGTTATTTCCCAGTCACAACCAGAAAGAGAAACAAAATTTCCTTGCATCCTGAAATCATATCCTCAGATGTTTTCACACAGTTCTGTAGCCTTTTCTGTGTCTTAATTGGATACATCAGTGCCCTATAAAATGCAAATACCAGCTATTTTGCTCAGTCTATCAGTCTGAAAATTCAAAAGTTCAAGAAGCATTGTAAGTACCCTGTGAAACATCCTATAATTTAAGAAAACCCTTATCCCTCCTAAATTTATTTCCACCTCCATTTCTCAATATATTAGTGGAAAATTATTAGCTTGTGGACTTCTGATTGCTGTACTGATCAAAAAGGGAGGAGTATTTTTTTTAAGTCTCTTTGAAGAATAATGAAAGCAAATGGATGATGAAGGAATTGAATTACTTCAAACAGAATTATAATTTGGTGCTGACCTTGCTCTTTGCTACTGGTCAATTTCCTGTGCAGGATTGTATATTCCCAAATGTACTGTGGGTGGATGTATCCAAACTACAGCCATAGATGCACAGTGAGAGTGAACAAGTTCAGAACAAAATTTATTAGTTGCTACTGTTTCCTTGATGAGTAAAACATACATTCAGAAATAATTTTATGTCTCTAATAATTGTTAACCTTGAGTTGAATATGCATTTCTTTAAGTTACTGCATAGCTGTAGAATGAAATACTATCATAAATTTACATCTTATCTTACAATATGATTGCATGCATCCTGTGACTTCATATGATTTCAAGTGTGTGTATTTACCACAGAAAAATACTGAACAATTTTAATGAAAGCAACACCTTTTTCAGGGAGCTCATCTATGGTTGATTATGTGCCTATTAGACGTTTCACTCTGAATCCACAAAGACCATGGTTCTCTCTGTCATGGTAAGAGTTGTTTGTTAAAGTATTTTTCTGGTATTAGAGTGTTCTGTATTGTCAAAGAAACAAAAACACTGTCTATTAACTGTGTTGCACTCACTGGTAAGCAGTGCTATTAAACAGATGAGTTATTTTTTGTTGTTCTGCTACTAATGCTGACCAGAAGTGTTATGAGATATAACTGCAGAGTTGCTTAGCAACAATGAATAAAATATTGTGTTTCCTTTTAGTGCTGATTTTTTTCATCATATGTGATGTTTACATATGAAAAATAATATTAGATATTTTGAAAATCAACAAGGGCAAAGGGATACACAGCTGCTTAGACCAGAGCTGTCCATGGCACTGATGTATCAAATGCCTATGGAATGATTTCTTCCTGGTGTGGTTTTTCTTTATTTTATTTTTTTATTATTATTATTTTTTCATAATCTAACAAAATACTAGGCAATTTACTTTCCTGCTTCTCCTAGTTTTCTTGGGAAATAATGGCATGTAGAAATGCTTTCATCTCCTGCATTCTGTAATGACCTTGTGGTACTGATATGCTAATGTATTCAAATGAGACATTATGTTTCAAAACCCACTAGCAGAGATTAAAAAATGCCAATGTACTAAAAATAGAAATACGTTTGGAATGGGGGATATAAATTTAACTATATTCACTAACCTAGCAGTCAGGTTCTGAAAATAATGTTTTGTCAAAGGCCACCAGCAATATGGGAAGGTTGGTGCCACAAATGTTTCAGTAATAGCTGCACTTCAGTTGAGGAGAGTTGGATAAGCTTTATTGGCAGAGCAAAGCCTGAGAAGCCTGGGTCACATCAACTGACCAACAACACAGACTGAGCATTACTGGAAATGGAAAGCTGTTGTCAATGGCATTGATAGGCAGAGCCACAGAACTACTTTTTTTTTGCCTCCAAATTCACGGCTCTACGCACTTCTCTGTCTGTGTCATGCTCTCTATGCACATAGACTCCATTCAGATGTTTTTCATGGCCTACATGCCACAATAAACATCCTGACCTTTCTGAGCAGCATCACAAGTGCAGAAATACTAGCTCATTTTTGCAAGTCCCTAGGTGAGTTTTGTGGTGGTTGCTCTTTTACCTGAGTTGCTTACCATGGAATAAAAGGTGTTACTTCTAAAGAAGTACTACTGAATTGCTGTCAGAAAAAGTACATTATAGTCCCAGAACTGGCTGAATATATTAATAATGGCTGCTTGTTAAGTATTGTGGTCAGATCCAACTTCTATTGAGGTTGAAGGCTGGGTAGCTTTCTAAGTCAAGATAAGGTTATTGCCAACAAGTAACAGGACAAATGTGATCCTATGATATTCTAGAATAATGAAATATTTCTTGATTTATCCATTGGAAGGACTGACTAGAGTTCTTCTGATTAATGGTGGTGAGAAAAAAAATGTTGTAAGCATTACAATTTCTGTGTTCACCATTATCGATCTTAGAAACAAGTTCAGGATTTTTTTTTTTTTTTAGATCAGAAAGTTCTTGTGTTGGTTATTATTGGTTAAAATGTGCAATTAAACTTTCAAATTGCTAATAAATTACCCTGCAAGAAAATACTACTGATGGCTAAATGTAAGTAGTATGTAAGCACCAGTGCTTGAATTAAAAACTTGCCAGCGTTTAAATGTAATTTGTCTTTTCAAATTATATCAGTTTCTCTAAATAAGTGCATTCGTGAAACAGTGTGGAGGTCAGAGATTTTTGTTGGAAGAATCATTCCTTTTTTATAAGCTAGCCCTTATAAATAATATAAATATAATATAAATAATATAAATTTATATTTATATAATGTATATAATATAAATACTAATTTAAAATAAAAATAATATAAATATAAATATTCCACATGCTGTGCTATACTGCTATATTCCAGCCCCTTCCCTGTGGTTCTCTGACTTAGGATCTGATCCTACTCTTATTACTGTTAATAGGGAATATTAACATTACCAGAAAGCTGCGGAGATCTAATGACCAAATTTTTAAAGATCTGAATTTATCTTTGTTACTTGCCCTTTAGATAAGTACTGAAGTTGAGGTTCCTGACTGTTCTTCATACAAGGCCTTCATAATTTAAAATGAAAAAAAAAAAAAAAAAATTAAATGTAGGATTAAATCAAACTCTGCTTTAAGATAGCTGTAGGATGGACAAACATAGATATATATTCAAAGAACAATAATTTGGAACATCTCGTCTGCATCACTCCTTCATGCTTTGAATTCAATGCAGCTAAAGAGAATCAATTATCTTTGTTCATTCTTAAGCTATTTTAATTTATTACAGATAAACAAATAGAAGTATATTTCACCATAAATGAATGTCTGGTATTATCTGCATCATTTAGAAAAAAACCCTTCATTAATTTCTTTATAAATAGTAATTAGCTAATGCCCCAACTTCCATCAGAAACAGTATCTTATAACAGGAACAGATCTCATTATTGTACAAAATTCCTTAACCTTTTATTTTATGAGGAAAATTTTACTGTATAGGAGTACTTGATACTTTTAAAAAGTTGCACCCTCCCCCCGTGTCAATGTGTTTTTTGTATTTTACCATCTGCCAGAAACTGATTGCATCAGTCATATTGATATGTCTAGAACTAAAACATTTGGGTGTAGTTGAGAAGCAGGATTATTTAGATCTGCTTTTTATCAGATGGTTTTTTCTTGTTCTTGTTGCATAAACACCAGATGACTCAATACAGAGGCAACAGAAGTAGTTGAAACATTATGAATATGCTTTTTAATTGCCTCTTTGTTTTGACAAGAAAATAAGAGAAAAAAATGTTTATCAGGTTTTCTTGCTTCTTTTAAATCTGTATTGCCTCAGTACTTTCTTTGTGACAAACAGCAGTCAGACTTCCCAATGTATGTGCTAAGAAACCACGATTAATACTTAGATGGCATTATTGTGGCTTTTCTAGTCTCTACTTTCAGTAATTTGTAAATAAATTTACTTGGTAGTCAGAACATTATTCTGTATAAACCCTCTTCTCATATCCACTTGCAGATATAAAGATACTATATAGCTTTAGGACAGGGAAGTTTCAGCCTGGGCAATATTATGCGAGAATTAATATTCAGTAAATATATTTGAAGAGTGATAACTAAGTTGTCCATGCAGGATTGTTTTCATACATTCACTAATTAATAATACTGCACTGAATTTCAGTATTGTCCCTTGTTTGATAGAACAGGAGATACTTGCATTGCAAACATAAAATTAAGCTGTACTAAAAATGTTATTTTGCTGCCAACAACACTTGCACTCTGGAGACTACTGAATGGCAGCTGCAAAAAGTTAAATCCTGAAGAAAATCTGAGTGATGCTTCATAAATTTAATGCTTAATCTGTCATTCTAATGGACGAATTTTGATGATCAGAAAGTGTTAACACAGTTGTGCTTAGGTAAGAGTTAAAAACTGCTGGATAGATTTTCTTGGCCAGTTTTCAGTGGCTGTTTAATAATATCCCTTTCTTTAACATCAAGTGCAATGATGTGATGTTTTGTACTACATCATTTGTTTCTCTGCCAGTTTGCCAGTAAACATAAATAGTGCTTTCCCCAATTCTGCCTACCCCAAAGTTTACCCACTTAATTTATTTGTAGTCAGGAATTCCTGTATTTATATTACTAAGTAAAAAAAAAAAAAAAAAAAAAAAAAAAAATTATGTTACTAAACAAAGCAGGTCAAACTCCTCTGATATGTGCCTTACTGGGAGGAGTAGGAATTCTTGGAGGAGTATGTGGATCTGTGACTTTTTTATTCTACTTGTCTGAATTCGTGTCTCCTGAACATATCTTATATTTTGTGCAGTATTCCAGATGAAATTTAGCTAGTGCTGTCAACTTTTGCTGTTTCCCAATGTCTTCTATTTTCTACTGGTATTGTTTTAACTCCTTTTATGCACTAGCATATGGGAGTTTTTCCTTTCCCATGATCTTCAAATGACAACTTTCCCACAGCAGAAATTAGTCCTTGCCCTTCAAAAGGTTTTTACAATTCTATTTCTGTTACGTCTATTCTGCAGGCCAATAAGGCTTTCTTTGTAAAATCCTAATCCACCTTTGTTCTTAAAGTGTTACATAATTTCATGTCAGCTATGACTGCCATTAATGAATTACTACTTTGTGTTCATTAATTTAGAAATTATATCTATATTCATTTCAGTACTTCAAGAGCTAGTAACCTCCCTGCAGTCTGATATCTTGTCTTTTAGCACTGCCTATTATCACCTGTCCATTAGATAGGACTTTATACACAGTTACTCCAAACCACTCCTCCTCCAGCATAAATAATACTTGGTGTGTCATCATTTCAAAATCGTTACTACAATTCAGATTCATAAAATCTGTCTCAGTTACTTTTTCAAAAATAGTTAATCTAATAGTAGTCTATTTTTGATAAGTCATGCAGCATTTATTGCTTCTTTATTGCTTCTACGCATGTCTTTCATGGGAATCATGTTTTTTACTTGTTTTCAGTGATGTGTTTGTATCTGTTTCTTGCTGATGTTAAATACAGTCAGTCCAACTGATTTTGAAAACATCTGCCTAAGCTATATCTCAGGAGCACACCCCGGGGGCTCAGAAGTCACAGTGGATTTTCATAATTTCCATTCCCTTAGCTTCTCATCATACTCAGGTACTGCATCTTACATGAAAGAAAATTACTACTTTTTTTTTTTTTTTTTTTTTTTTTTTTTTTTAACTGTCAGTTGTTGAAATCTGTGGCTGGAAGAAACTGAACTCAGTTTTACAGAAGAAGATAGAAATAAACTTTAAACTATTTAGTCTGTACAGATTATCATCACTGTGGCATCAGAAATGAACTTCCTAATTTTTTACCTTCAAACTTTGTAGAGTTTTGCAACTTTGGCTGTAAATGCCTGCATTTAGTTAAATCAGACACTAAGACAAATTAGTGATCATTCAGATCATTTACACAATACTTAGCCATTTTTCTGCAGTGTAGTAAACCTTAAAGATTTATTAGCAGGATGGGAAACTCCAAAATCCTGTTTGGAGGTATGTGTATACATAGTAATGGTCTTTGCTACTTTTAAACAAACAGTAAATTCCTCTACTTTAGCAGAGGCAGCACACAAGTTTTCCCCTGGGCTCAGAGCTGCATTGGCAGAAATGTTTGCCTGTCACCCAGAAACATGTTAGAGTGGAAACCACTCTGGCTGTAAAGCATACACTCTGGAAAAAAACTCTCTATTCTTAAAATTCAAATCCCTGTGTTCTCATCCAAAACAGTAAATAAAAGCTTAAAAAAAAAAAAAAAAAAAAAGGAAAAAAAAAAATAGATGGAAGGAAGTAGGGACAACCAATGTCAGTCCCATTGTTCTTTTAGAAAGACATCACTGGTTGAATTGATTCTGACAACAGAAGGAGGGAAGTCACCTTCTTCACAACAGGAACCTGCGTAAACAGCCTGGGTAAGCAGAGGTAAAGAACCTTCATTTAAAGGTTTGACCTTAGGTCAGCTCTTGGCTATGGAAAAGCTGGGTAACATTTGTAACTTGCATTGTTTGTCTGAAATTATCAGACAGCTCTCGTAGCATGACTAATCAATGCACCATTCCTGAGACAAGAGGAATCCTTTTCTTGTGGGAAGTTAACCTTGTTGTGTTTGCAACTCCAAAGTTCATTTTCCATCCTCTTTTAAAGAGGAATTTTACTGACTTAAATTCCTTTGACTTCTACTGAAAAAGACCTTTTATAAATTAGTCTAGAAAGAAGATACCCTAGTGATCAAGGAATACAAATTTTGTTATAATCTACCTGTAAGTACTGGGTGAATTTTTTTAAATCCATTATACACTTAAGACTTTTTAATAGAAAAAAAATATATAAAACTTACTGCAGGAAACTGCCATACTTTTTACCTCTTTCAGCTATTTTCTTCAATAGTGACATGAGGAATGAAGCACGTTAGCCTGTTGATCTGTACATAAATGCATGTACTAAGTGGATGAATATGGTATTATTACACAGAGTACTGTACAATACAACGAGTAGCTGCTCTAAGTTAGATAAGAGGTCACTTTCCTCAGCTTGGTAAGTTGATCAGTTGTTTTGGCAGAGTTAGAATTTAAACCTGCCTCTTGCCCTCCTCCAGTTCATACCCAAGAAAAAGCTGTACAAACATTGTCAAAATTGTACAATCCTTACCAACAAGAGGAATCCTCAATCTCTTGAGTCATCCCAGCAACCCAACTACAAACGTGACAAAGAAGTATTAATGAGGTGAGAGTACATGGGAAGGTTACTTGTATGCGCTGCGTGAGCACTGGCAGCCAAGGTGGTCTGTGTGTGTGTGTGTGTGTGCACTGTTATAAAGCTGATGTTCTACAGAATTGAAGAAAATGTTTATTTTTTGGCAAATGTCCTTAAAAGTTAAATCTGTGGAAGAGAGATGTTACCACTAATACAAGTATGGGGAAGGAGGTAAAGGGCTGTAGCCTTTCTGTCAGCACCTCTCACTGTTGTGTATATGTATATATTTGCATACATATATATTCAGTGATGTGATATACTTGAGATCAGTCACTAATATTTGTGATGCAAATTAATATCTCCTTGAAGATACGGTTATTTAGTGTTAGGAATTTAACTGGAGAAAAACAAACAAACAAACAAACTCTACTGATAAGAGAGGGTGAACAAACTACAATTGACCTAAGGGAAAACAAACACAACTTTTGAGTCAGAAATATTTATTTTTATGTGGTTAAATAGAGTAATTTTCTACTCTGTCTACAAATATTTATATTAATATCATAATGAAGAGGATTTGTTCATACCTGATGACAGCAGGCATTTTTATATGCAGGCAGAATTACAGTCTGTACAAATAAGTTTGCTCATGGAGTTTGTATGAAATTTATATTATATTACCCGACGAGCAATTGCATGCATGCAGTTCACGAAGCAAGCTCCAAATCCCCACTGAGTTTCCCTAGGAGAACAAGGCCTGTTAATTCCAGCAGTTTGACTACATGCCAGGAACTTTGGAGTGAAATCCTGTCTGTGTGATAATCCAATGGGAATCTCGCTATTAACTTCAGTAGATGCAGGATCAGGCAGCATATACCTATGTGAATTTGGTGCCATTTTATCCATATAAGCAGTACTGTTGTGAAACGAGGGAGTTTCATTTCATCCATTCTCTCAAAATATATCACAATAAATAAAAATACTACAAGTAAGCATGACAATGCTGCTTCACAAATAATATGTTAAAAATAAGTGAAAATTACATCTGAAACTGACCTAGTGATGAAGGTACAAGAGCAAAGAAAACAATTTTTCTTCTGCCTAGATTCTACTTATTATGGATAAGTTATTAAAGTCTTCTGTACCAGCCATCTGAATTGCAAAGGTCTTGTAAGTAGTGTTTGGTTTTCTACTTCCAAAATAAATAAATAAGTAAAAATAATCCTCTGCATCTGTTACAGTCCCTCTATAACATGCAAGGGACTAAGAAGTTCCACATTTTTTGTATGTTTGCTTTGCAAAGCTTTCCTTGAATGCGACTAGTTAAATAATGTCTGCTACATTTCCTCTGCAGTGTCTTTGGCATATTGTAAGTTACACCACATGCCAAATAAATACTTTTTTTTGTACAGTATAATTATATACAAGTATCGTTGACACTGTCAAGCCTGTAAAATATTTACTCAGTTTGTAAAATACCGAGTGTTAAAAATGTAAAATACAACTCTGAAAAAGAGGAAAAATCTTTAATCTGACAAAAATATCTCTAAGGGATTTGAAATGTGCTTGTTGGGAAGAGGGCAGTGCAGATGAATGTCTTTTAAACACTGCATACTATGTACAGTTTGACTTATTTTTATTTAGATAAAGCTGACACTTTTCAGAAATATGAGTAGAATTTGCATTTCAAACAATTCACAGGTATTTTTTTGTATTACCAGGTAGAATGTGTTTTTCCCTTTTTTATATATGCAGGACTGTTTAAGTCTTCTCCTTTTATTTTACATCTTCTGTATTTGGTTACAGATGTATAAAGCTTCATAGACGTATAGCTTACTGAATCAAAGTTGAAATCATGATGTAGTATTCCAGGAATACTGTCTACTAAACACTCTCCAGTGGAAAAATGGCTTTGCCATTTGCTGAACCTGTTTTGTGGGCTCAAAGAGTATATGAAAGTCAGTTGCAAAAGGTTTTTTAATCCATTCCTATATAATATCCTTTAATCCTTGAATCTTTCCAGAGTTACTCATTGTTTCCTTATTTGTTATGAGAAAGTACTCAGGGCCAGGTGTAAAAATGGTGTAATTTCCAGATAACTTTAGAACTGTAGAACCATAGATTCATTTTATTTGGAAAAGACCTCTAAGATCATCAAGTGTAACCATTAATGCGGCACTGCCAAGTTTACCGCTAAACTATATCCCCAAGCACCACATCTTACACATCTTTTAAATACCTCCAGCAGTGGCGACTCAACCACTTCCCTCTCTCAAAACCTTTTTCATAACAAATTACTTCCAATTTTCAAATAAAGAGAGGAAACATTTATATTCCACTTTGGTTCTAGTATTTTTGGTTGTTTGGTTGGTTTGTTGCTTTTTTGTTTGTGGTGTTTTGTTTTGTATTTTTGCTATACCCCATTTTGCTCTTCAGTATATATTCACAAGACAGTTGAGATCCATTGATAATTCTGTCCATCAGCAGGGAGAAGAAATCAACACTGAATTTATATTCCGATTAGCCAAGGGCAAAATGAGAAAAGAAAGATAGCATGCTGCAAAGTGAGGAAAACTATGAGCCGGCATAACCCTGGAAATAAATTAGAACAGTTTAAGAGGTTCTCTGTGGTTACCTTTGCAGCAGCTAAGAATGTGATGAAATGTCATAAGAACTTTGAAGTCCAATGGGATTTTTGTATACAAACTGGAGAAAAGAGGCTACCAGATTTTTTTTTTTTTTTTTTCTCCAAGCAGGAGTCTGCCCAGCTAATCCTGAGAGAATTGGTTGTAGCTATTAAAATTCACATTTAAAAGTGTGAACCTAGCTGAAGTAATGTAATTATTGCCTATTTGGGAAACCACAATCCCCTACTGATTGCAATATGAGTTGATATTGGATATATGCTGGCTTTCAACATTAATTTGTAGGAATTTGTTTTCCTGTCAATCAACTGACCTTATAATGTTGTCATGAGAACTTTGTATGGCTGAGTCAAATTTATCCATAAAATAGAGCTGAAATACACTGAGTTAAATATACATACATATATATTTTGTCAGAAGTTTTAAATAATTTCAGTAGACTTCATTGCTCCCTGGATACCAGAATCCTTCACATTAACTCATTCCAGGGGTTACTGTCAGTTTTTCCTTTTGCTCAGTCTGTGACAGACACTCATTTAACAAGCACTACACCCATTTCAAGTATTACTGCCTGTCTGATTCAGGGACTGCCTGCCAAGGGCTTAAATAAGACACAGAAAGTGTTCTAAGTAAGAAGTTCTCTTGTGTTTGTTTGAGGTAGAGACTCTGGAGGCCTCGAGGAGGCTGTCATCTCCCATGTCACCTGTGCTACTGCGTACTAAGCTGGTGTCTCCCTGGGAGAATTAGAAGGGAATCCCCTGAGAAGCCTGAGAGAGCACAGAGCTGCCTGGTTGAAAGGCTGCTATTTCACAGACAAAGTAAAAATAATAATAATAATAATAATAATAATAATAATAATAATAATAATAATAATAATAAAATGCTATGCTTTTAAATTAAACTTTGACTCAGATGTACTTCAGCTGTCAGCTTTGTGCTCAAGCAGTTGCAGAGCATTAGTATTTTACAGAGGAGCTGTGTTTCTATTCGGGTTTCTGAAATACAGGTTCCACCTCTCCAAGGGGTAGTTTCCCTGTTGCATTAAGCAAAAAATATGAGTATTTTTATGAAGAAGATTAGTTTCCAGAGGTATCACAGCATGGTTCTATGTGAGGACAGTAGATGACACTCTGTGCATGTGTACTGGGGGAAGGAGTCTATCCCATTACCTACAGCATCATTTGTATGCCTCTGATTCTGACTGTGTATTCATTGCACATTTATGTCTATCCCATGGCTCTCTTCCACTAGCTGGAATGTTTTAAGTACTTGTTCTTTGTCCCTAACCATTCCCATGCTGAGCTACTAGGTGTTACAGGTTTGTAACCAGCCTCATCCACAACTGCTGGCCACAACTGGAACCAGAAGATGCCACTGTGAATGAGGCCCAGACACTGCACGTCTGCCTGTGCAAAAGATGAATAGTTGCATGTTTCATAATAGCAAGAATGACACATCTCTCCTTTCTTCTGTTGCTGCATCATTTTCTTTCCTTTAATTTATTTTAACAGGACAGAGAACAGGCAATTGTTTGCATCTGTCAGTCTTTCAGTCTAGGAATTTTATGATGAAAAGACTAGAAGAAAAAACCTGCAGTGTGATTGCTAGTTTTCCAAAGTAGTCTGTTTAAATTCTACAGCATTATCTGAATTAATATGGAAGACACATAATACAAGCAAATTGTTGTTTTATTAAGATTTGAGAAACCACTTCTTCAAGTGAATTCATGTGTAGAAATCATTTTTTCAATGTTGCCGCTGAATGAAGGCTCATAGTGTTGTGCTGTTTTTATTTTTCTTTCCACGGGTGTTTGATTTTAGAGTTAAATCAGATGTTTTCCTGAATTGCTTACTTCTCTGAATTAGTTCTCTTAGAAGAACAGAAAATTTGGGTGGAGAGGAGGGTAAGAAAAAAAAACTCATAGGTTTTCTTAACCAGTTTTTTTTAAAAATGTCTTTGAGTTTTCCTTTGATTTTTGTTTTCAAATTTTAAGCAGAAAATATTTTTTTTTATTTCTAATTCTGCCTAAAATTTATCTCCAAAAACTTTTATTTTTCAATTCTTTTTTTGTATTTGCACCAACAAAATATTAATAATTAGTCATAGTTACACAAAAATATATTGAAGTTTATACAAAAAAATAATATTTGTGTTTCAGGAAAAAATCAATTCTCAGTTCCTTTATAGAGTAAAGCATTATTATAGATGCTATAAATTATAGAGTAAAGCATTTCTGTAGTGGTCGCTCCTATGGTTTGGATACCAGACTTTATAACTCTGTTCTTTTATTCATTATAACAACTCCTATAAATCCACAGAATGATGAAGAAAAGTCTATCAAGTAAAAAAGCTGACACAAATTAATGCAGAAATATCCTTTGTTCTCACACACAACAATGGACGCAATTCCTCATTAAACATCTTGGTGGAGAAATAGCAACAGAACTCATCTGCATATGCTAAATAGTTTCATTTTATTCATGGGATTTAATTGTTGTACCTGCAGACAGCAGTTATCTGTTGCATGGCATATAAACTTTGCAGAGTGGGAAATTCACTGCAAATTCCTTTCCTATTGAATCCAATTTTCATCCCCACTGTTGGAGAAAATATTATTTTTTAATGAATGGATGGTTATGTATTTTGATTACTGCACCTTTACCTCTAAGAATAGCCCTAATGAGGAGTTCCCTGTTTTCCAGAGAGTGCTTGTAGTTCTTTCTTGGATATATCTGTCCATCAATGGTAGCCCTGAACTAGTGAGGATTGCTGACAACATGGCACATAATCACAGAATCACAGAATTTCTAGGTTGGAAGAGACCTCAAGATCATCGAGTCCAACCTCTGACCTAACACTAACAGTCCCCACTAAACCATATCCCTAAGCTCTACATCTAAATGTCTTTTAAAGACCTCCAGGGATGGTGACTCCACCACTTCCCTGGGCAGCCCGTTCCAATGTCTAACAACCCTTTCAGTAAAGAAGTTCTTCCTAAGATCCAATCTAAAACTCCCCTGGCGCAACTTAAGCCCATTCCCCCTCATCCTGTCACCAGGCACGTGGGAGAACAGACCAACCCCCACCTCGCTACAGCCTCCCTTGAGGTACCTGTAGAGAGCGATAAGGTCACCCCGAGCCTTCTTTTCTCCAGGCTGAACAATCCAGCTCCCCCAGCCGCTCCTCATAGGACTTGTTCTCCAGACCCCTCACCAGCTTCGTAGCCCTTCTCTGGACTCGCTCAAGCACCTCGATGTCCTTCTTGTAGTGAGGAGCCCAAAACTGAACACAGTATTCTATGGCGGCCTCACCAGAGCCAAGTACAGGGGGACGATCACCTCCCTAGCCCTGCTGGCCACACTGTTTCTTATACAGGCCAGGATGCTGTTGGCCTTCTTGGCCACCTGAGCACACTGCTGGCTCATATTCAGCCAACTATCAACCAATACTCCCAGGTCCTTCTCTGCCTGGCAGTTTTCCAACCATTCCTCTCCCAGTCTGTAGCTCTGCTCGGGGTTATTGCGCCCCAGGTGCAGGACTCGGCACTTGGCCTTGTTGAACTTCATGCAGTTGACCACAGCCCATCGGTGCAGCCTATCCAGATCCTCCTGCAGAGCCTTCCTACCCTTGAGCAGATCGACACACACACCTAACTTGGTGTCATCTGCAAACTTACTGAGGGTGCACTCTATGCCCTCATCCAGATCATCAATGAAGATATTGAAGAGGACCGGCCCCAGCACCGAGCCCTGGGGAACGCCATTAGTGACCAGGCTCCAACTGGATTTCACTCCATTCACCACGACTCCTTGGGCCCGGCTATCCAGCCAGTTTCTAACCCAATGAAGCGTGCATCAGGTCCAAGCCAAGAGCAGACAGTTTCTTGAGGAGAATGCATGGGAAACGGTGTCAAAAGCCTTGCTGAAGTCAAGGTAGACCACATCCACAGCCTTTCCCTCATCCACCCAGCGCGTCACTTTGTCATAGAAGGAGATCAGGTTTGTCAAGCAGGACCTGCCCTTCATAAACCCATGCTGACTGGGCCTGATCGCCTGCTTGCCCTGCAAGTGCTGCATGATGACTCTCAAGATAATCTGTTCCATGAGCTTCCCTGGCACTGAGGTCAAACTGACAGGCCTGTAGTTTCCCGGGTCAGTCCTCTGGCCCTTCTTGTAGATGGGCGTCACATTTGCTAGCCGCCAGTCAACTGGGACCTCCCCCGATAGCCAGGACTGCTGATAAATGATGGAAAGCGGCTTGGCCAGCTCCTCTTCTATTTCTCTCAGTACCCTCGGGTGGATCCCATCCGGCCCCATCGACTTGTGCACATCCAAGTGCCTTACCAGGTCACCAACCATTTCTTCGTGGATAGTGAGGGCCACATCTCTCTCCCCATCCCCTTCCACCAGCTCAGGGTACTGGGTATCCAGAGAACAACTGGTATTGCTGCTAAAGACTGAGGCAAAGAAGGCATTAAGCACCTCCACCTTTTCCTCATCTCTTGTAACTAAGTTTCCCCCTGCATCCAGTAAAGGATGGAGATTCTACTTAGTCCTCCTTTTTGTGTTGATGTATTTGTAAAAACATTTTTTGTTATCTTTAAAGGCAGTAGCCAGATTGAGCTCCAGGTGAGCTTTGGCTTTTCTAATTTTGTCCCTGCACAGCCTCACGATATCCTTATAGTCCTCCCTAGTGGCCTGGAAGTGTGGTAGCACCTCAATTTTCAAACATGATTCAGCAATTGTCCATATCACATCCTGGAATTCAGGGGATTTCCACAAAGTGGGTTAAATGCATCAGCTGTGTTCCTTTGAATACACTTGTACAATGAATAGCTTTTCCTCTGTTTCAGAGGTAAGCCAGTGGCAGGGAATTTGATTTCCCAATGCTGAGGAAATTGTATTTGATTGGAATTGGAGCTGAGACATACCTGGTTCCTTTACCTTTTCTGAAGACATATTTCTCTCATGCTAAATGTGCATTTAGCACAAGACTCTCATGTCCATGATATTAATCTAGAAGCCCTGAAGGAAAAAAATAATAATAAAAAACAATGCTAACATGGAAATTTCCATCTATAAGAACCTCCTACAGTTTAAAAAGTTGGAAGTATCCAGGGATTGCAGAACAAGTACTCATAGGATCTGTCCTTTGCTCAGACAATGATGTTACTGTGGATGTTTTGAATGTGAACAGAATGAAACTCTTAAGTACAGAAGAGTCATCTCTGAGTACACATACTATTAAAAATAGCATTTATAAAAAACAATCGAACAAACTGAAAATGTGTGCCAGAGTCACAGAAAGAAAATGAATATGCGGATGCATTAATATTAACCTATATGCAGGTAATCTAGAGGATTTGTTGTGCTTCATGCAAAGAAATACACATCTGCTGTTGTTCATTCTGACCTCACCATAAAACATCAGTAAAGTCAGAAGCCTATTCGAACCTTCAAAGTAGATTTTTGAAAGGATTTTTGGGGCCAAGGCCTAGGTATAATATCCATGTTTAGAATATCTCCCTGATGTTTTGATAAGACTTGAATATCTAAAATTAAACCTCATTTTTTCAGCATTAGTTTCATTTTTTCCCAGTTTGAGACTCAAATTTATTGCATTTTATTTGATTGTTGTTGAAACAATCACTTTACACCCACACTCTTGTTAGCAGTGCTCCCCCCCCCAACCTCCCTGGGATACCCAGAGAATTTAAATTGCCTTCTTCTACTTAGGTCTCCTGAGCTGAGTCAAGTTCGTGCTGAAATCAGTGCTGAACAGCTCTTTGTGCTCTGGTTGTGTTCATGGGGGAATTTTTTCACATGAGAGTTTTTCTTCTGCTGGAGTAGAGCTGGTGCTGTGTACCTTGGGCTGTACCTTTGACATGATTTCAGCCATCTGGGAAAAAAATATTTAATTAAAGCATTAACAACTGTACTTTAATACAGAGAAATATAAGTGCTTGCATCTGAGAGAAAAATGTAGGCCTCACTTTCATGGTGAAGATAATTTGGGAAAGAAGGACTGAAAAAAAAATGCATTTAAGCAAATGAATGCCTAATATTTTAGGACTGAGTGAAAAGGTAAAGAAGAGCCTTAGGTGCAGAAAGACATTTATTGAATATAAACAATGTTCTCTATATATCAAAGATTACTTTGAAACTGGAATGGTTCTAGTTCTGTCCATTCGCTGATAACATGACAGACTGCAGAAAAGGTTTGTTTAAAAAACCATAAATATATTTTTAAATGAAGCACAAGGAATTCATGTAATTTAACTTACAGGGGGTATGGCTGGCATGTATGTTGCTTTTCTGGTCTAGACACACATTTATGGAGAGAAAACAGTTTTGATTTTAGAAAATTTACTAACTTAGAAGGCAGAACTACAAGATCTCCTAGTATCAAATTTAAAGTAGAAAACAGAAGGAGTGAAATTTGTCCTCATGTAAAATCTTTCATATTCTTGTAAGTATTACATTCTAGATCAAGCTATAATTACAGCCTTAGCGATGCTTGCATGTCTGCTTCACAACTGATAGGTGAAACTTGACCTGGCATGATCCCAAGAATAAACCAGCCCATTGTAACTTCAGTCCCATATTTTATAAAGGGGTGAGGAGAAACTTTTAGCTTTCCTATGAGTTTATCTGTTTTGTGTTGTTGTCAACTGGGTAATTCATTTTCACTCGACTTGAAATTATATTCCAGAAGCCCAAACATGCCTTATCATTTTTAAGAGGTATCCGAAGTCTTCCATTTAAAATATGTTCCAACTAGCTATAAATAAAGTTATTTAGAAAAGTCCTCTACCAGACAGCTCAAACTGTTAGTTGTTTTTTTGTTGTTGTTGTTGTTTTGTTTGTTTTTTTCTTTTTTTTCCCATCCTTCCCCACAACCCCCCTTACCAGCAGCATTCACAGCTGAGCTAAAAGGGCAGGCTTCTCATAGGTGAGCCATAGGAAACCTGATAAAGTTTTCCTATGTGGGAGCCACCTTTGAGAAAAAAGAAAAAAAAACATGCAGGGGGGTGGGGAGGGGGGAGATGACAAGCTATCCTAAAATAACTGGAGGAATTCAAGCCAGTTCAGCACAATCAAAACTCTTTTACAGGTGTTGTTATTCTTTCTGCCTCATTTTATTTTAAAGCCTGGCTGGAAACCCTAAGGGGTATATAAATTAATGCTAATTTGATATTGAATGTCCGTGCCACTAAAAAATTCAGATAGACAATAATTTTGACTTGACAAAGAGCCAGGGGAATAAAAATGTAGAATAGCTGCAACTGCTCATTGGGAAAAAAAAAAAAAAACAAACAAAAAAAAAAAAAATGGTCCTCCCACTTTTTCTTCTTCTCTACAGTGGGATTTATGATAGTGAAGGTTAGCTTCTATTTGGAACAGAAATCTTTCAGCTTATGTCTGAAGGAGCCCCCAGTTATAGAGAGCAGGGTAGAGACAAAAATAACTAAGTTGGATTGTTTTCTACTAGAAGAATTTTGAATATTTTTACTTCATTGCCCTCCTTCCCCATCTTCCCCTCCTTTCTGCCCCTCTCCTTTTTTTTTTGACTTTGACTTTGGACAAAATATCAATTTTCATCTTTAAAAGTGTAAATCACGGTGCAGTCATAGTGAAATATTGCTGTGAGTTGTGTTAAACCAAAGACCATGGTTTTCCTTGGAGAAGCTGGTGAGAGAAGTGATCCCTTAGTGTATCAGTCATAAAGAGCTTGTGAAATAATTAAATATATATATATATATAAAAGTTTTTGCTAGAGGACTGCGTGATTTTTTGTGGCTTTTCATCTGCGCTTTCTACCAAAATAACTGTTTTCCAAGAATGATTGAACACCAGTTTGTTAGACATGAGTTTGGAGAGTTTTTTAATTCTGTCTGGTTAATATGCTGAAACTCAGCAGGACGGAGCTTCTCTGGAAACAACGCCATTACTATATTATAATTTCAGTAATAAAAGTAACTTTTCATTGTGCCTATGTTTCTTGCATTGTGCGAGAAATGCACAATATTGCACTCTGAAGAGCAACAAGGACAGTTTGTTGTTTTAATATGAGTGTTTGTTAGTAGTGAAATCTTTGTGTAATATAATGTATGATAATGTATAATGTGTAATATTCTGGGGCTTCATAGGTTTGCATGGGGGAAAGAAAGAACATGTAGAATATAGAAGATGTTCATTGAGCACTTGACAGTTAAAACATAAACTTCTTGGGCATCCGGGACAGTTCATAAGAGAGGTAGGGTTTCCAAGACCACACATATGTCAAGCTCAGGTAGAAGTTACGTGCCTGACTTCCTTCTGTGCATTTTACCCAGGTAAAATTGGTATTAAAACTTTTTTTTAAAGTGTTTTGTTGAAATATGTAAATTATCTGTATCTGGGTCATGAAGAATATCTATTCACTAACAGTCTCAAAGTTTTTTTCATATTTTTTCAATAATGCATAAGAGGAAAAGAAAATAATATACCACGGAGTGTAACAATATATAGTATATATGCAGATAGATGGAAAGGATGTGGTGTTACATTGCTTTCATATCTCAACGTGGAAAAGTATGCACTTGGCAACTTCACAGAAATATACTATGCCTTTATTTGATGTCTTTCTGGTATGAAAATTATTTCTTTGATACTAGATGTAACATCACCTTTAGACTTAGGCAAGCCAAATTGTCTCATTCGTTCCATCTGAATATTATGGAGTCTCATTACTGACTGTTATTTTGTTTGTGTCTTTGTGGTGTTCCATTCTCTCTAAATCAATGCTTTTGAAACTACATTTAGCTTTTGAATGGAGGAGGAAGTTCAAGGGTTATACAGGGGCTGAGTTAAGCTTTATTTATCTTGTTATCCATGAGGCTTCATGCTTATTTAAAGGTTCTGGAGTGATTTGCTAGTATTCATTTTGCTTTCTTCTCCCTACCTCCCTCCTCTGTTCATTCCAGTGTTTATTTTTCTCCATCTGTGAGAAGGACTTATTTAAAAATGTCTGTTCCCCACAGTTTTTAGTATAGCATGAGAAAAGAACAGCTTTAAAACCAAAATCTCTACTTTTTTATGTTTTTTTTGTTTGTTTGGTTTTTTTTTTTTTTTTTTTTTTTTTTTTTTTTACCCAGGATAAACGATTGTTCTGTTTTATGGCTTTTAAAATTTCATTTGTTAGTGCATAATGAAGCAGAGTAATGTAGTAAATTAATTTATACTGTTGGATTTTGTTCATGTTCTACTGCAATGTGAGCATGCATTATGCATTTGGATTTCATTCTGCCTGTGGTTACTGTTGTTTGCATGTGATAATATGAAAGGATTAGTACATTTTCTTCCTTTATTTCCTTGCACTGTAGATATGAAGAAGATGTCAGCGTAAGAGTGTTTGTTCTAAGATTATTTAATATAGTAACAACAACAACATGGATAGCAGGAACAAATAAGCACTGATTTAGCTTTAACTTCTGGGCAATTGGCAATTAGCTCATATGGTATTTAAAGGCATTTTTTTCAGATTCTTCATGAAGTTTTATATGGAAAAATGTATGTGTATTTTTGTTTATTTTGTAAACTATAAGCTTTCTGTTGCACTGTGACTATGTAGAAGTTCGTAATCAGTAACTGTTTAAGGACTGTGATATATACATATCCACAGTAACTAATGTGTTGCAGTAAGTAAAGGTAAAACTTTATTACTGCACTATTAAATCTGTAAAAACTCCATTAGTTTTATTTTAATGATTACTAGTGCAGTGTTTTTTTTTTTTTTTTTTTTTTTTTTTTTTTAATGCACAAACATTAACATTTCTGTGAGCTTTGTTCAATTTTTCAGGTTAAAATATGTAACTATAAAACACACAGCTTATGCTAAGAATGTTATTACTCTAGAGTATCTGAACTTTTTCTTTTAGATGTTAAGGTTTATTTTTTTATTTTTCATACTAGCAATACAATGGATTTCAGTTTCTATGAGATTTTTACTAACCATTTTCACTATATCAAATAAGTCTTTTTCAGAAATTGAATTAAACTGAAAGTTCATAATGTGTACATAATGTGTACTAGCATGTACTAGAAATTGTGGCAGGTTATATTTCAAGAAATTCAAAAGCAATCCCAGCATTGGTGGTGTATTTTTAAGCCCATTCCTGGGGAGAGTAGACTGGCTGTTTGGAAAATGGATGAATTAACCCATCCCTCTACAGTCTTTTGTATCAGACAGATTACTTGTTTTAATTAGCACAGCACACAACGTTTTTCTATTTCTTTCTACATGGTGCTGCTTATTTATTTATTCTGCTCAGAAATTTACCCATCAGTATGTTATCAGATGTCACATCTAACTTGATTTGTTCGCTCTTTAGAACTTTCTCTCTCAATTTCACAGCTGAGTTTGACATTCAGGGTCTTTTCCTCTGCTGATTATCTGGAGGTAATGAATGCTGCTTATATATACTTATATTTTCACCTTAATTTTAAAACAGAGTTTTGACATTCAAAAAATAACCTGTCAGTCATAGACTTCTAAAAATAAAAGAGATTAATCAAAGATACCTTGCCTTCTCACTGCTTCATTCAAATTATGTTTACTTGTGAACCTTAGTTTCTAAGGAAATTATACCTATGTTACCTCTGTGGTAGTAAACCTTTATGGATTTTAACTATAGCTTTTATTATCATTATAGTTTGATGAAGAGCTCAGAATAAGACGGTCTACTTGAACTGAAAGAAGAAATGATGAAAGAAGTTAATTGTTAATAGTTTATTTTTTGGGCAGTCACTTGGGTGTTCCTAAATGGAGAAGAAGGAATAATTTTGCCATTGATTTCAGGCAACAGAAGTCGGAGCAGACCCGGGATGTGTGGTGTCAATGGCAGGCAGGCAGTGGAATATGTGGCAGAAGTAAGGCAGCGAGAGGGTGGAGAGGAACATCATGCCTGAGATGTTACTTTACAATTTGAAAAGTGGCTGAGAACAAAGCTTTACTAACCTTTATGACATTACAAAGATGAAAGTTAGTAGTAATGGAAAAGATACAGCTGCCATCATGGCACAGTACAAAGGTTAGGGGACATAATGCCATGTTTTCAGAAGCACAGTCACTTTCAGCATCGTAGAGATTCTTTTTCTTGGCTATGCAGTAAATTTAACTCATTGAGATAAATACAGGGAACAGTTGTCTTGTTTTGCTATTACCTATTTTTAAAACTAATTTTAGTGCTGATCTTTACTAAGTATTCTTAAGTTTTGTCCTGTGTAAATTGATGGGGAATAGCTGATCTTAGGAAACACTCAAATGTTTCTAGTGGGGAAATCCACGAGGTAATCTATTAATTCTTTAAGGCAATTGGAAAGTTTTTGTGCATAGCATTTGACCTCAAATACATCCTGCTTTCAAAATGAATATCTATATCATGTAATGTTTACATCCATTCAAATGTTCCATTAATTCATGAGAAAGATCCTTCCCTGAGTCCATGTATGTAACGTGATGAGGTAAATGGAGATAAGCTTCTGAAAATTTAGAACCTGGGACCCTTGAATCCCAATTTAGAGTGGAATAATGTAAAGTATACTTAGTCTGAACAATCATGCAGGTAGTATCTGTTGCCTTAAGTAGATGACTGTATTATCTTTAACTTATGCACCATTAAAGGGAAGGATGGATTCTGGAAATTGCCATAGTGCTGCTATCTTCAGTTGTACTAATTCATTTATGCCAGTGAAGAGCAAGCTCCAAAAGGCGGAAACATTTCAGGCATGTCAAACATATGTTTATATATAAAGCTTAATGTAATTTGGTATAACTCCAATTAAGTGTTGATTTTAAAGTAAATTATGGTGACTTGGTAAAATCCTTTGACATAAATTAGCAGCTTTTGTTAAAAGCACACTTAGCTGGGTTGAGGGGGGGGGGGGAAGAGAGAGAGAGAGACGATTACAGAAAACCAGAGCTGTAGCAAAGGTGATACTGGAGGCACACATGGAAAACATCAAATGGGCAGCAAATGCACTGAGCTTTGGAAGTAGCAGCTGCCATCACTGCCCAGAAGGGAGATGCAGCAGCCATGGCTGAGCAGCTGAGAAAGCCACACCTGGGAGAAACTAGGTATAAGGAAGATTTCTTAGGTGTTGTAAGCAATAGTATAATGCTGTTAGACTGCAGGAAATTATGGAAGCTTTTGGAAATTTGTTCCTAACTGGAGAAAAAATAAAATAAGGGATTGCTCTCGGCTCAGTAAAGAGGGCAGCTGTCAAAATGGTGAGTTAATGAAGTGGGAGGATTAAGTGGTAGTTGAGAAGACAGAGCTCCGTTCAGAACAAGATGTCTCTGAAGCCTCCCTTAATGAAATTTGTGTCCCTTACTTGGTACTGTACTGTTCCTATATACTCAGATCTGAGGGGAAGATTTCTCCTCCTGTCATGCACTATGAGTTGTCACCACTACTGGTTCAAGCACAGCTTCTAGCTGTTCCTCTTTCCCTGTGTCATGGCTTTCTTTCAAGGTCTAAGATCATGTCAATCACCCATTCCCCCTCCCTGATGCTACACAGTGTCTTACTTTCTCCTATACGTCTTCCACCTGGCAACTCAGCGGGAGCAGCAGCCTGGGTGAGGCCACCATCACTCCCCAGCCTGAGTCATGAGGCACCCTCTTCAACTCTGGACTTGAGCCACAGCCTCCACTGTCCCTCTACAGTGCCAGTTCTGGCATGGCCTCCAGCTGTGAGGGGTGCTTTCTCCAGCTGGGGTTTGGGCTCAAGCCCTGCAGTGTGTCACCAACATTGAGCTGAAGATGTAGCTCAGTGTAATTCAGTGCTGCAGTTTGATGTACATCACCATCACCAAGTAATGAAACATAATTAGAGATAATATTCTGTATATTTAAGTCCCCATCGTGCTAGATAAAATATAGAACATCCTCTAACATTTCATATATGTTAGTTGCTATTCTTCGTCATTTTTGGTTCAGACTGCAAAAGAGCTGTGTAAGGAAAATATGTCAGGGGAGATTGCTGTGTGTTTGATATGCATGTAGGTTCGATTTTATAGGTCCCATTTTGTGTCAGCTGAGGTGTGTTTTCCAATCAGAGAAAGTGAAAGCTTTTGGAACATACATTGACAGTTTCTGCTTGAATTTTCTGGGCAATAACTATTGTGACTGTTCAGCCAAAGTCAATACATAAGATTCAAAGTGGATACAATTCCAGGCTGTCTTTGCAACTGATTTGCTGTAGAAGTGAGCTGTACACAAGTTTCTGTCAAATCATTTCTAAATGGCCTTTCTAAAATACATTTATAATTGTAATTGCAATGTTAATTGGAGAAAGTTGAGCTCTGTGACATTCTCATAAATCTGGGTAAAGTACAACAATTCTGCATTTATACTAATCTAATGAAAAACATCAGTAACAAACTAATGAAAAACACCAAAGCGGAATCTTAAAACCTAAGTGATCTCCAGCTTCTTTGCAAACTAACCTTAGATCTGAAGTCTCACTGATTTCATTTTAAAAATGAATCTAACTTCTCTGGAGTATAAACTCCTAAACTCTAATCCTTCCCTGGAGTATAAACAAAATATAGTGATTGCAAACAGACTTTTGCCTATATGAAAGGCAAAATTCTTTTGATGCAGGTAGGTAAATTTCCAGGGAAGCCATGAAGCATATTTCAGGACACTACTAGTTTTAAATTAGTCTTAACTAGTTAAAAACAAAACAAAAGAATAAACATAAAAAGTTAAAACTCTGTTAATAATTCAGATTATAATTATTGTGAAAAACTAGTTTTAACTAGTTTAAAACACTGGAAATTCTACAATCCCTAAAGTACCTAAAGGGAAAAAAAAAAAAAAAAAAGATTCAAAAGGCATTTGTTTTATTGGCAGTGACTTTGATTATGGTTCAACACTGGTCATCCATCAGATTAGATCGCAAGTGCTATTTATGAGATTCACAACGGAGACCCATGCTAACCAAGGGTATCAGCGTGTCATCGTTGCCACTTGGAGAGCACATTTCTGACAGAGGTGCATTTGATCAGAACATTTGGTTCCAGAACAGCAGGCTGCAAATGGGGAAGAACAGATTACAATGCATTTTTCCTTGAGAGATGCATGCTTTACAAACTACTACTAAAGCTACTCTAAACAATGCAAAATGCCAGCCTGCTCAGGCTGCAGACACTATCAATGCAGTAGCATATGGCACTGAGGTTGCATCATTATCTTTTTCTTAAATATAGTAGAGATTTTGCTTGGAAAATTGGAATGAATTTACCTACATTAAATGCTTCCAAGCATTTTAAGTAAAAGAAACAATAATTCAATTAATTTAGAAAACCATGGCTTACATGAAATCCAAATGTAAACTAGAGCCAAAAATGAAAGGAAGATTATACCCTTAATTAGCAGTATGTATTTGAGACAAATTCAGGCAAAATATATAGTTCACAAAATATATAGTTTATTCGAAAAAGCTGGTAACAACCACACTGAAAAAAAAAAAACAGTGGAAAAATACTGGAAACAAATTAATGGACAAAAAAGTGTTCAGGGTTACAAAACAATTCTACTAAGTAATAGGTGAGGAAGCTTGTAAATTTTGCAGCCTAAAGAAAACACATAACAAAAGAAAAAGTGTGAGGATTTCACAGAAACTGTAAGAGCATATCTGCAGAGTACAAGATAAATTATGATGGCAGATGAAAAGTCTAAATAGGCCTTTGCTTGTTTTAAATAGATGTTTGCTTTAGGATGTGACTATTGAAGAAATGTTGATAAACTATTTCCCCAGCTTCTCTGTAAGGGGATAACTAGTGCCAGCAAGGAGCAAACTTCCCATGAGAGAGAATAACATTCAGAGAGCATCTGGCTCATGGCAAAACAAGCAGTTAAGGAATTGGCTGGCAAAGTACTAGGGTTAAGAGCAATAACTAGCTGACATTTGGAGGAAGTGGCCAGAGGGATAGGGAAGTGCTTCAGTATCTTTATGGAGGGCAGGATACAGCTTACCAGGCTCTTAACAGTCTTTTTCCTAAGGCTGGAAAGACATATTGTTCTTCAGAGTTTACCAGTTGTCACAGCTACTGTTCTGGACAAAGTAAAATCTGAGGAGAGACTGAAACAAAGGTGATGGAAACTAAATATGGTGGTACTGAGGAAAATTATAGAGTCTGTAGACTGAGTTTTGAACTGAGCGTAGTAACATGCAGCAGAACCAGTCATCAGACAAAGCTGAGGGAATCATCAGGAGAGGTGTGATTTAATTAAAAAGAATGAAGTTGGATTCCCTAAATGATTAGTGTAACAAATGTTATTGAACTGTTCCAAACATTCTTAGTTATGGTGTATGTATCATGTAAAGGTTTCTCTTATATGGCAAATGCTTCTTTAATTATGATATGCATTAATTACCCTATCACTCTGTACAAGTGCATGATTTTATGTGTACTCTAAATTAAAGAGTAGATTACAAGAAATTTATTTTTATCTAATCCACAGAACCTTGTAAAACTACATACATACTTCAGGCTAAATCCTTCCCTTCTAAAGAAAGAAACTCAAATTACTGTGCCTTCTCAATGGTTACTCTCAGTGAAGGGTATCAGGGAGCTGGGCTTTTTGGCTTTTTTTTTTTTTTTTTTTTTTTTTTTTTTTTTTTTTTTTAAGCTGAAGCCCAGTTTTTTGCTTAGTTCTGTAAGCGTCATGAATGGTCCCCACTTTAGATGTCTCCTGTCTCCTTTTAATGGGGATTTCCATGATCAGAGCTGACTTAGCTTCACGTCAAAGTCTCAAACGTGTGATCTTTTTGTTAATCCTCTCCCGGAGGATGCAGAAAGAAAAAATATCATAAAGTTTCTCTGGCATGGTACCCTGCGGGCAGCTCTGTAACTCCTCCATCCTGCCTACATCTAAGGGTCCTGGATCTCCTTCAGTCCTGTGCTGTGAGGTGCCCCCTGTCCAGTTCAACACACCCTGGGAAACGATGGCTGATGGTGAAAAGGGTGGCTAATTCCAAGCAGTAATGCTTGCTTGTCTCTGTTTTACAACTGCAGTTGCCATTCAAACTTTAGCCTTGAGAATTTATTCTAAAAAAAAAGAAAACTTTGCTTTGTATCCTAAGAGCAACAAGATTAAGGGTATAGTTCATTCGCTGCAATGCAGTAATAGAAATAGTAGCATCAACACTGGTGTAATTTATAGCTCTGTTTGTTTTTAATGTGAATTAATTTAATTCATTATTATGTATGACGTAACCTGACAAATATCTGTACAAACGCACCTTTTTTTTTGGGGGGGGGGAGGGGAATATAAATATATTGATACAAGTAACATGTTTTGGAAAAGAAATGGTCTGAAAGCCCAGTGGTTTGAGTTTTCAGCATTTAATTAGGGGTTTTCTACCCTATATTCAAAAATAAACAAAAGCAAATAAAGAAGCAATTTAATATTTAGCCTGGAATTTAGTAGATATGCATTATGTTTTGCCCTCTTTGATGGATTTCTTTATGCTTTGGTCATATTTCTTTGTCTTGTTGTCTCAATTTAACATCTGCAAAATGTAAATAATATCTCTGGCAGAGACTATTATGGAATTAATGTTCCTTAATTTATATGAAATGTTTGGAATTAAAGCAATAAGAAATTATAGAAACATCTTGGAATTAATTTCATCTGGAATATAAATTGGTTTAAGTAGACCTGAAAGAAATCTAAGTTGATATATTAGTAAAAGTATTTATTTATTAATGATATTCCATTTGTGATAGGTCCTACAATACCACCTTGGAAATAGAGTCCCCAGACTATGTAGGATTGCAAGTATAATTTTGAACAGAGTTAATTGTTTATTCAGAAAAAGGGTAACTGTTTAAATAGCAGCACATGCTGTAGATCTCATCAGAAATTTATAAATGCTGTGAATATATTCTATGTATAGTGGTGTTGCCAACCAGTGTGGGTGCCCAGAGAGAAAGCTAGAGGGTTTGGGACTGGTCCGTGATCCCTGCACTGTGGTTTCCCATCAAAGCCTGCCAGGAGCTGACCTCTAGTTTCAGTCCAGAAATGTATCTTTCTGTAGAGTTAGCTGCTCTGGACATCTGGCCTGCACATAGATGGCAGAAGTTCACAGTGCTGGATTTCTAATATGCTTCATGTGACTGATGCTTGATTTTCGGTAATATCAATTAATCTTAATTACTACAGAGAAGGGTGCCGGTGTGAGTATATGAAACCAAATACAGTTTGTTTTCAGACTGGATAACCACTTCATTTTTATTTTTATAATCAAAACAAGTCAATATCCTTTTCTAGTATAGCCATATGTTTTTTCTCTGCACCCATGTCAGGACCCATATGCTTGGCTGAGTTTGTTTTCTTTGCACAGTCTTGAATTTTTCTATGGTATTGTTTCTTTATTTGTCTGCAAATAGCTTAGCTTCTTTTTGGAGCTGACATTTGTGCAAGAGAACAATTATTTTCTAATTAAATATACATTAAACCTGATGGAAAACAGTTCCATCTTTTTCTTTTCCTTTTTTTTTTTTAAGTGCTAAAATAGTGATTTTGCTCCAGCAAATTCTGTATCACTTAAAAGAAACCAAATGAATTCATTCCCAGCCCAGTATTTTTAGATTTCTGAAGCTCTGTGTTGCAATGACTTTTTTTGTGCTTAACAGCTTGTGCACTGATAAAGAGCTTGTATCAGGCAGCCATTGACAGGCAATAAGATAAACAGCTCGTGAGAAACCTAAACGACAAAACTGAATTCAGTCAGAAGTTCAAGGAGAAAACTACGATGTTGGACATCTAACTAATGCAGCTGTTTCAAAAGGGTTATCCAAATAGATGGGGATTGGATTTCTTAGAAAAGGGTTCTGCTATGTGACTGTTCTTGCACTTTCAGATGTATGACAGTATAAAACTAAGTATAATACTTACCATACCAGTAATATTATGGCTTTTCTAAGAATCGCAGGTAAATTCCTAGACACTTACCTAAGTAAACATGACCACAGCAGTAGAAAAGTCCATAATTCAGCAGTTTCTGTTGTGGACTGAGTAAACCAGCCTGTAACTTGAATCACTAGAGGTATTACAGTAGAGGTATTACAGTGGTAATTAAAGCATTCAATAGTGAATGCAAGTAAATCAAGCTTATCTAGTTTTATGTGAAGCAGTATCAAATTTAAACACTTCTGCTTCCCACTAGAACACAAAATAAGTCCATTTATCTGCTTGCTAAATTAAACAGCTCATTACAAAATGGAAACCATGATAGTGAATAGGTGTATCCTGTGTTACCCCGGGTGAGAATTGGACTCTGAGAAGAGCATTGCCAAGTTTGTTCTTACTTCTGACACAACTTCTTTCTTTTGATTCTTCTCTCTGAATAGTAATACTTTTTATAAGATTAATTGCCCTAAAGCTACACCCAACAAATAAGCTATTTGCATACCTGTTCTGATTAGTGATGCTTAGCAAATCTTGTCATTACTGTTAGAATCAGTCAGTCACTGCTAAGACGTCAGTCTTACGAGCGCTACATTCTCGTTGTATCGAAAAAGTGTAAAAGGGCTTACCTTGAGATATGAGTGTAGCAGTGGGAATGAGTAAGACAGCTGTGCTCAAATCTGTTATTGTCCTTTCCCTTTTTTTCAGAATACCCTCTAGAGCAATGAATTTTCACTTAACAGTTGAAAATGTATATTCTTATCATTTTTCAGATAATTCTGATTTTCCCAATACTTTAAAATCAGTTTAAGAAAAGAACAAAAGCTTTGTTCACATTTGTTCTAGGCTCACTTCAAGTTTCTTATAGGAAAAGAGAATTCATTAATCAGAAAATCAATCTTGTGATTTCATTGCAAAAGTGATTTAGAGAAAATACTAGTGAAAATGAATGTATTGGTCTATGAACCAAAGGGATGTTGAGCTGATTAAGGGTATGCAAAAATCAATCATTAATCTTGATCAAGGAATTTGTGCAGTCAAAGGATTTTTAATTACTAGCTGGGACGGGCATAAAATTAGCATTAGTTGTTTATAATCGTCACAATGATTCAATATCATTGTTGTTATTTGACTCATTTTTCCACCTCAAAATATGTTCATTGAGACCTATTTTGTTAATTACCAGTGACTTTAATTTGGGCTATTGAATTATGAAACACAGCAGCAAGACTATTTTTGTCACAGTTGTTTTTCCTTTCATTTTCTTTGCCTCTAAAATTTCAGACTTAAAAAGTTACGTTTTCTCAAGACATCATCACAGTAAACGGTATCAATTGAAAGGTAAAATAATGCCTACATGTGAAACCAGGAAATGCTGATGTGAGATCTTCCTATGATACAAATAGTTTAAACACCTCTGAATGAGCCGTGATACTCTGGAAAGGATTTTTGCAGCCACAGGGTACTTTTTTTCAAACCTTTGGTGTAATTATTCTGCAGTATTATTCATCAAGTATGCTTCAGTAGATGCCTTCTCTGCATTCTTTGCAATTACACAGGTTATTTCTGGAACAACAAATACAAACTCACTCCAGGCTGTTGACAAACCTGGAAGTAAGTAATAATAAAAAATATTGGTTCCAACTAGGAAGACTAGGAGTAGCATTCACATTTAAATACTCATATTACTTATGCAATGCATAGGATACTGATTTCATTTCTCATCTCTCAAAAGAACATCTTGTTACTTTGCTCTGGTTTCAGCTGTTCTTGGTCAGTCTTCTGTGGATTCTCTGTCTGCTTTTGGACATAATAACCATTTCCTGGAAGTATTATCTCCTGTTGCAAGCAAGTGATGTGGGGAATAAATCCTTTTTTTCTTTACTAGATTTCTGGCTGGAGAATGGCAGTGGCATGATGAAGATAGAGGCCCAAAACCCATCAGGAGAAGGGTGGAACTAATGTCAAGCTGGCTTTGTTCAGGGGTTTCTTTCAACCTGTTAATTAAATAAAAGCTTCAAAATGCACTCTACCAATTTTCAGTTTCATTTTTTTGTTGTTTGTTTGTTTTTTCCTTTTGATAAAATCCAGTCAGATTTAACTCGGATTCACAGAATCACAGAATTTCTAGGTTGGAAGAGACCTCAAGATCTTCAAGTCCAACCTCTGACCTAACACTAACAGTCCTCCACTAAACCATATCCCTAAGCTCTACATCTAAACGTCTTTTAATGACCTCCAGGGATGGTGACTCCACCACTTCCCTGGGCAGCCTGTTCCAATGTCTAACAACCCTTTTGGTAAAGAAGTTCTTCCTAAGATCCAACCTAAACCTCCCCTGGCGCAACTTCAGCCCATTCCCCCTCGTCCTGTCACCAGGCACGTGGGAGAACAGATCAACCCCCACCTCGCTACAGCCTCCTTTAAGGTACCTGTAGAGTGCAATAAGGTTGCCCCTGAGCCCCTTTTTCTCCAGGCTGAACAATCCCAGCTCCCTCAGCCGCTCCTCATAGGACTTGTTCTCCAGGTCCCTCACCAGCTTCGTTGCCCTTCTCTGGACTCGCTCAAGCACCTCGATGTCCTTCTTGTAGCGAGGTGCAGCCTCACCAGAGCCAAGTACAGGGGGACAATCACCTCCCTAGCCCTGCTGGCCACACTGTTTCTTATACAAGCCAGGATGCTGTTGGCCTTCTTGGCCACCTGAGCACACTGTTGGCTCATATTCAGCCGACTGTCCACCATCACTCCCAGGTCCTTCTCTGCCTGGCAGCTTTCTAACCATTCTTCTCCCAGTCTGTAGCTCTGCTTGGGGTTGTTGTGCCCCAGGTGCAGGACCCGGCACTTGGCCTTGTTGAACTTCATGCAGTTGACCTCAGCCCATCGGTGCAGCCTATCCAGATCCTCCTGCAGAGCCTTCCTACCCTTGAGCAGATCGACACACGCACCTACCTTGGTGTCATCTGCAAACTTACTGAGGGTGCACTCAATGCCCTCACCCAGATCATTGATGAAGAACTTTCATAACTTTTCTGAGTAGTTGATTTAAACTTGCTCAGATTTGCCTCTAAATAATTGTTTTCTTCATCTTCATTAGAAGCTATCTATGCAAGGAGTGCTTCTAAGTAACGGTATTGCTAGAGTTATTTTGTTATTTTTAACAAACCATTACCCAAGCATTAAGATAATTTAACAGTGAAGGAAACCTTTCATCATGAGGACATTATTATGAAATCTAGTCCTAAGTAATTATAGCCAATAGCTTTTGTCTTGTAGTCTGTGAAGTAACTTGCTGAGAACAGCAGTAAAATAATAAAAACAAAACAAAACAAACAAACAAACAAAAAATAAAACTACTCTTTCCACTGTTTTGCACTTTCTGGGTTCATCAGAAAGATGAAATATAAATGGATATTCTGGGGATTTGTTGTTTTCAGGTAAGAATGTTTTCAGGTCTTGTAGCATGACATCGGGCAATTCATGATGTTATCACACCTAATAAAGACAAAACATTTCCTAGTTTACGAGCATAAAAATGCAGAGCAGTATGAGAAGAAACTACTCATGGAAGGAAATTCCTTTAATGAAATATTACTATTACCAGTAATAATACAGATAAGTAATAATATCCTGTTAATCTTGTGTATTACAATAAACTATTTCAAAGAATCAGGCTTAAGACAAGAGGAAAAAATTATTAGATTTTGTCGATCCCTTTTCCCCCTTAAGATTGAGGCCTGATAGTTAGACTAGTCCAGTGCAAATGAAGACTGTATTTTATCATTTAAAATATTTCGGGGATGACCTGATCCCCATGTTGCTAAGAGTGCCTTAGTTGCTGGGGGTGTCTTGGACTAATTTCTGTACTGTGGCTTGTGAAGGTGAAAAGGAAATTGGCATGGGGTAGGCTGGTGGGAAGGAGAGGTTTTCAGCCCTAAGGAGGGAAAAATGAAGTCAGGACTGTCACTTTCAGTGATGTTTGTGGACTTTGATGACTGTAAACCAGCCATGAGATCTCGCCTTCAAGGCACTCTCAGCAAACCTAGAGTAAACTAGGTTGAGTTCAGCACAGCAGGTATGCAATATGAACAGCACTGCTCTCCAGGTTAAAAATCCCTAGCAGTACAGATGGTAGTTACTCCAAAGAAAAAGTTTTTCTATTTTATTTTGTTTCCATCAGAGAACATTGCACAACATTAGGAACTGTCATCAGCTCGGCCCTAAGGGCTGTGGGAAGATCCAGTTGACCTTCTGCATAAACACAATTGTACAAAGCTGTGTTATTGCACTGATGTATAAAAATGGATTGGATAAAAGCTGTGGTTGTGGCCTAAGGGTTTTCCAAGCCTTTGTCATTATTGTCCCAAAATACACACAGGTTCTAACTAGAGAGACTCTTCAGATCGCATCTTCTAACAGCATTATACATTAACTGCATTTTTTTATTTACATCATTCTTCTTCAAAGGTACGCTTGCTATTTTATTTACATATAAAAGTTTCTGCAGAGCACAAACCCTTTAAATTTAACTTGCTCTTTTTCTTTGGGACTTTTAGGTTTCAGTCCGTAGTATGTTTTGTCTGAAAAACTTATAACTAAAAGGAGAAACCTTTAAAAGTACATTCAGGATATTCTAATTTGTCTGTCATTCCTCCTCCCATATTTTTTCCCTAGCAATTATGAGGCTAAGCTGTCCTTTGTTTTGTTGGCTTTTCCTATTTTTTATGGGCAGTACTGAAGCCAAAAGCAGTGATATATTTAGAATATTAATGGGTGTATAAACAGAATCAACTCTGTAATTAAAACTTTATGGGACTCTGTGGCCATTGATTACATAAATTGGTGTTATTTCTTGTTTCGCATCAAGTTCCTTTTTATTTATATACATGTCATCAAAATAAGAGCAAGGTCCTTTCTAATTTTGTTTTTCCACATTCTTAACTGGGAACAGGGTCACATGCTATGTCAGGGAGATTGTGGCTATCCATGAAAGAACTGCACCTGAGTCAGTGACCATGTTGCTAATAAATTGAAGGCTGTCATATCTCCCTTGTGAATGCAAGAGGAATTTAAGATTTAAAAATATGGCTTCAGTGATATTTCACATAACAGCTGCAATTCTCTGTCACTTCAGAATGTCCTGCGTGTTGCAGGTCACATTTCCAGGTATTTACAATGCAGTATAATTTATCATAGCTATATATCAGCCTCATCCTTCTTAGCATTTTGTGTATTTCAATGATACATAAAGTGATGGCAAAGAGAAAGGACTTTTTCTGTGATGACCAGTACACCAATCTCTGTGGTTACAGGGTTACAGATTGTGTGTATAATAAATGTAGACATGAACCAGCTCCTAAACTGATTATAAATAGAACAGAATAACATTTGAGGTTAAAGTTTCTGCAGTGGGTATTTACTAAATATGTATTAATAAATATTTTACTTTTTTTTTTTTTATGTAATGGCTCATACTGTTGTACTGGGTCTGGCTGGGATGTTAACTTTCCCTGCAGCAGCCCATACAGTGCTGCACTCTGCACTTGCAGCTAGAACAGCAGTGGTATCACACCGGTGTTGTGTCTGCTGCTGAGAAGTGCTGGCACAGCATCAGGACTTTCTCTAGCCCTCCTAGGGGGTGGGCAAAAAAGTGAGAAAGAAACATCACCAGGGCAGCTGACCCAAACCAACCAAAGGGATATTCCATACCATATGATGTCACACTCAGCAATAAAAGGTGGAAAAAAGGAAGAAGAGGGAAGGGGTGGGCTCTCGTTGCGAAAACGTCTGTCCTCCTGAACACTGGCTACGGGCACTGAGGCCCTGCTTCAAGGATGTGGTCAAGCATCACTCATTTGTGGGAAGTAGAGAGTATTTTTTTCCTCTGCACTTCCACATAGCCTTTACTTGTTTGTTTTGTTATTCCCTTTCCTCCTCCCTCTTCCCCTTTCCCTTTTTTCCCTTTAGTTGAATTGTTTAATTAATAATAATATTTCCTTAATAATATTTTTTTCTCTTTAATTAAATTATCCTTATCTCAACCTGAGAGTTGTTCTTTCCTTTACTTCTTCCCCTCCTCATCTGAGCAGGGGAGTGAGAGAGCGGTTGGTGTTCAGCTGCCTAGCACAGTAAAACCACCACAAATGTATAGAGAGAGCTTCAGAAAAATTGAGAGGAGCTTTATTTGAAACTCATCAGAAAATGTCAAAAAGCACTAGCTGTGTTGTGGGTTTGTTTTTTAACGTCTTTCTCTACTTTCCCCCCAGTCCAGCTTCTGTTTGAAGCCATAAGCCTCGAAGTGCTACCACCGTTTGGATGAGGAGAATGTAATAATTTCTGTCTATCCATACTCATAAACACCTGTGCATTAAAGGGCTGTAGTCTGTAGTAGTTAGTGAGTAATATTTTCATCAGAAATTTGAGGAAGAAATTTAGTTGAAAGGGTTCAGAATGTGTAAAAAACAAATAAAGTTTCAACATCTACACTAATAATGGATGGGAAGTTATGACATTATTCTTTCTATTAACAGTACATAACTTTTGAATTCCCTAGTCCTATCATGTTTTAGGACATGCTGTACATAAAAACTGCCATCTAGTTAATTACAGGGTAAGATCAAGCATCTTTTAAAATACCTGGAATATAAATAGAATTTCATTTTAATTTATTTAATACACACTGCAACTTGTGTAATACCAACTGAAATGGGAGGACTTAACTTGAAAGAGACTGAATGTGTTTCCCCTCTGTTCTTACTTAACTACTCAAAATTAAAATATAGAACTGATTTTAAATTCTCTCAGTCATTCTGGTGGGAATTCAATGTTAGCACTATGAAGAAGAAAATTATTCCAGAAAGTGTTTGTTTCCGTGGTCCATTTTGGATTTGAAGAGTGGATTTGAAATCCAGAATATTATAATTACTTTTCAGATGCTTTTTAATATAAAATTTAATCCTTATTGCTATCCAATACCAGAGTTTTATACTTTGTTCAGCCTAAAGCATAACTATGTAACTGACCTGATATATAAGCAATCTTTTAAAATGGAGCTTACTGTAATAGTCCCAGAGTCATATGACATCAAAATTTACAGGCATATTATATTTTTTCCCAAAATTTTTTTTTTTGGAAATTATTGAAGTAATTATTTTCTGGCCATACACATTGTTTACTGAATTACTTTTGAACAAACTACTCAATTAAATAACAATTTCATGTTCCTGAAAGCTCAGCCTGAAGATGGTGTTGGGGAAATAAATAAGAGACAAAGTCAGGGCCCACACCATTTCTTGTCTTTATACTCCTGCTAGTAAAATAAATGTAATTTTTAGACTTACTTCAGCAATGTTTGATTTATATCTTTCGACTACCTTTACTTAAAGATTTACCCACCTAAGGTGTTACAAAACCTTAACACAAAATAGGGGTTTGTAAAGCATTAGTAGCTAGGTGTTAGGTGAAAATACAGTCATATTAGTTGCTACTCAGCAGTACACTGGGGCTGAAAGCTCTGAACAGCTGTTACTGTTCTCTTTGTTGGTATCATACTGTCTAAAGATTGCATATTTCTAAGTGTTTGATCATTCAAGTGCTGAATTTTGGAAATTGAGATTTTTCAAGGGAAAAATTGATTTGGATCAGCTGCACTGTAGAAAATCTGCTATGAAGAATGGGAGGCTTCTAAAAGGTAATGGTGAGAAAAATATTTTCCTGCAATGCTGAGGTCCATGAACAAAGTTAAAGCCAGACGGAGTACACAATAGTAGCCTGCATTTGTTTCCACTGAAATTACTTTAAAGCACAGGGGTAAAGAGATTGGCTGCTTGGCAATAATTTTTTTTTTTTTTTTTTTTTTTTAGCTGCAATTAAAATGTTGATAACCACTACACAGAAAAAAAACAAGACATGTTTGTGTTTTCAAAAAATATATATATCCAAAAAACACAGCCTGGATAAGTGCTCGGACTAACATGGGTAACTGGCAGTTTAGTTATTATGCCAAATACATAACTTACCAGCAACAGAAAGACTAGAGCAATAAAGCCAAGTATTGTCTCATAGATGTGCAATCTGAGAGCTCTTTTGAACAGTGGGAATCTGCAGGATACTAGAATAACTAGATTCAGTACCCACATTCAAACTTTATTATTAAGAATAGATTAAGTGTTATATTTCTTCTTATATTTCTTCTCCTTTTCCAGTGACTGAGATGGACCACAGTCTCTGCACTGAATTCCCTGCTCTCCACTTTCTGTGCCCTCTCATCAGTACAGCACTAAGAGTGCAGTCCTTCCCTGTCTTTTCCTCAGATTCTACTCCAGCACTATTCCCCTACTTGGCTAACTGGAAGGTTGCTTTGTGTGCTGGAGATTCTTCTATTTCTCAAACTTTCCAAAGTCTTTAAACACAAAATGGAAATGAGCAAAAGTCACGTGGCAGCACCACACGAAACACCCACCACAGATGCCCATCTCCAGGTGCATAATAACAGCTTGACGCATGAGCTGCCAGCTCACTTCTGGGGTCTTATTCTAATGCTAAAGATAATACTTAAGTGCTGTGATGATTAAAGACTTAACACCACAGTTTCCTTCTCTGTTATAGTGACCAAATCCTAGAGACCTTATTTGTGTGAATCAATGAATCAGTGTGAGGTTAAAGATTATTAATGTTTATTTTCATTTTATGCCCCTTTCCTTTCTATTCTTCTCTATTTCTCATATCTTCATCTCTCTCAAGAGGCACTGTAGCTGGCAGTCAGGGATGTATATGGAGCGTCACTGGAAAAAACAACACTTAGAGAAATACACACCTAATTTAGCAAATACCATATGAATAATGGCAGCAATTTTATCTAAGGAAAGAGACCATACTACAATGTACAGGTATAAATCTCTGCAAAAACCTGCTAGATCTTCTTTTTTGATAGTTCAGTGACTTTTACTAGAAAATCCCCGAATAATTCTAAAATGTTAGTGAGTTTGGTCCTTCCTCTTCTGCACACTGATGTGATAGAAGCCCATGCTGAGTATTTTAGAAAATTAGTTTTGTCTTTGAACTAGTAGAGAAGTTCAGGTGGATTCTTGACAGAAAATCACAGGTAAACTCACAAAGATGAAAGAAAAGGTGATAAACTCTTCTACTCCCCAGAAACCTCACCCTAGCAAAAGCACACTGCATACGGACCAGTGCTGGTGTGCAGCTGGCTGTATTTACTTGGCATGTTGGGCCATTTCTGCTTTTCCAGCCACTGAACAGTAAACAGATCTTGGGGAGAGAGTCCCCAATGGTGGCTTTAAAAATTGAAGTAGTAGCTTTAAAAATTTAAGCTTATTAAAGGTTTGTGGGTTTGTTTTTTTTGTTTGTTTGTTTGTTTTTTGTTTTTTTTTTTTTTTTTTTTTCCTTTCAGGGAGTACCCTCTCTCCTGATTCCTTCCCTTTCTGCCACTAAAATATTGCTTCATCATCCTTCCTCTCCTTATCTTCCTACTATCTGTTTTCCCATGGAAAACTAGGAGATCTTTGTTACACACAGAGATCCACAGAAGGTTCCCTTTCTTTTCAAATATTTGTGAATTTATTAGAAGAAAGCACAGTCATTGTGGGTTTAAATACTTTTAGAGCAAATTGCAGTGCAGTATCAGATAGCATTTTCTGATACTGTAGCATTAAATAATGTCAGGTTACAGACAAGTTACAGTACTAAAATACAATAATACTCTTTTCTGTTTGATAGCCATTATTCCTAGATTTAATATTAAAAATAAACTTTCTTGCATGGAAAACAGACATTTTTGAAAAGAAAAATGTTTAACTTCATATAAAGATTTTGAATAGGGAACACCTCTTTCTCTGTTTCTTCCATGACATTTTTCAAAAGAAAAACAATTGTTTTAAATCTACTAAGCTCTTTCTTATTAAAAGAGAAATCCATTTGGATTAAAAAATAAATATGTTACCATATGTTACAATATACCTATTTAGAAATTTGGTTTACAGAGAAAGATGAAAAATGACAATATTTGGGAATATGCACATTAAGTCAAGCATTTAATTGAAGATATAGTATGCTTCCAGAACAATTGCAAATAATCATTTCCTTACCTGCAGGGGTGGGAAGTCAGTGTAGTAGGAGTGCATTATGAGGAAGAAAGGAAAAGTCCTTGATCATTAACTCTGTGTCATACTTAGATATGTTTGCAGGATTGTGCACAAGGGTGTAAATATTATGAGTAGTCCAGCATATAGAAAAGAAATATATAGAAATACATTCAATGTGAACATTTTGCTTGTAACAGGTACTTCTGAGCTGACAGACCTGGTTGCTGACACTCTAAGCACCTTGTATTTTAAAGGCTAGAGAGAAACCACTGCTGAATTTGGGAACATCGGCATCTCACACATCCACAGCTGTGTTGGTGTTCCTACACGGTATGTTCTCTGTGAGATTTTTCATGTCTCTTTTGTATGCTGTTCTGCCCACCCCCTATCAACTTCTCCCTTACTGTATTCCTTGCATATGCTCTTGTTTCTGAAGTCCTTAGTACAGGTGTCACAGAGCACTTTAAATAAAGTACTGTTTTAACTCTGTGTTAGTGCTTTGATTAATGTATCAAGCTCAAAGTACAGAAATGTGCTCTAAATTCAGAATCATGAGAAAATTGTATAAAGTTTTATCTCTGCTTGGTTTAGCTTTATTCTAATGTGGCTTTTTTTTTTTTTTTTTTTTCTGAAGTGTATCTGTTTCTGTACCTCTCGTTTAATCTTTCACTGCATATCTTCTGTTTTGCACAGGCAAAAGTGTACAGTTAAAGTATGTGGTTTTGTTTGGCTCTGATCTTTAACTTTATAATTTATATTATATAGTATGTATTGCAGCTATTGTTATGAACGTATTTTATGTAAGCTGTAAACTTATATGGCTTTTTAGCTGGTTAAAATATGTCTTTTCCTCAATACACTTGATATCTGTATTAGGCAAGATGAAAGCTGAGGCTTAGGACAACTGTTTGGGAAGTGTAAAGTGTATGTTAGGATAATTGGAGAGACTGCAGAGAAGACTCCTGGCACTAATGGCTTAGGATGGAAAGAATTCTTGGCAGATGAAGGCAGTGAAGGCATTCCAAGTGTGGGCAGCCAATGTGACAATGCTTAGGCAAAATATCCAAAGGAAATAAAAGATGTAGGAAAGGCTAAAGAATTGTGGAAAACTTGCAGAAAGCTTTAAGTAGAACTGAAAGCAAAAAAAAAAAAAAAAATGTGTAATTGAAAAGGCTTATACCCAAAGCATTAAACATCATAAAGGCAGTTTTGAATTTGATGCAGCCAGAGATAGAGAGCCAATGGAGTTTTCAAGAAGTAACTCATCCCTTTTTATGTGGTGTTGCAGAATCTGTGTGCTGCAGAATGCTGTATACATACTTCCAAAATAGCTGACATGCAGAAATGACATGCTAAGTTGGCCGTGCACTTTTACTTGAACAAATACATGTATTTCTGTATTAGTATATATCACACACAGAGATACAGACAATTTATGGGGATATAACTGGTGTGGTACAACATAGTGGAGGAGAAGAGAAGTCAATACATCTGCATTCTGCAAAAAAAAATGTTGATCCTATTGTTAAGGGAATTATATGATGCGTAACACTTATAGAATATGCATCTATTCAGTATAAAAGATAATGTATCTCATTTATACTGGCCTTTACAGAAAGCAGGAGAGGGACTCTTTTGTCAGGGAATGTAGTGATAGGACAAGGCAGAGTGGCTTTAAACTAAAAGAGGAAAGATTTAGATTAGATGTTAGGAAGAAATTCTTAACTCTGAAGGTGGTGAGGCACTGGAATGGGTTGTCCAGAGAAGCTGTGGATGCCCCATCCCTGGCAGTGTGGGAGAGTATCTTGGTCCATCCCTGTATTGTGGGAGGTGTCCTTGCCCATGGCAGGGAGTTGGAACTAGATGAGATCTAAGGTTCTTTCCAACCCAAAACATTCTGTGATTCTCTGATTCATTTGTCTGTTCCTACTGTATGACTCAAAATGGCAGTCTATCTCTTGAAGGATAGTTGTTCTAACATGGGCTTCTGGAGACAGTCTTCAAGTTGAGAAGTGGTAAAAGAAATATAAGTATTCCCATATATTCCCATAAGTATTCCCACATACACTGTTGACCAGAAGAGAGTATTGGATAAATTCAACACAAAATCCTTTCAAACCTAGCTTACTGTTGATTTATTGTTGCTTTATCTTCACAGGAAAATTACACACTTTCATCTAAGCTACATGATCTTCTACACATAGCAAATTAGATGATTATAAGCTCCATCATATGACTGTTACCTTAACTTATTGTCACATAGATTAATGAAAAATAAGGCAACCTTTTGCAGATTTGGATGGAATTATATTATTACAAGGGTTACAATAAACAAAATATACAAAAACATTGCTGCAATTTAGGAAAATAAAAACATATATGCACACATACATAGTAAGAATGAGAGTAAATATGTGAAACGTTTGAACATCTGCAGCTTTTATTTTTAATACTTCTGTATATGAAAACTCTTGACTGTATTTGAAACAGGAAGATCAAGTTGATGCCAGGGTTCATTTACACTGAAGTGGGAGCGTAGCAAAGATTTTAAGGAAAGGAAGAACAATACTTCACAAAGATACCCTACGTTGTCATGTGCAGTTCTATATTCATACATTAGACTCTTTTAGTTTGTTTGTTTTTTCCTCTCTAGGTGTGATTCTTTCTCTCTCATCTCCTTCTTTTCTCCATCATCAGTTAGGAGACTATAAATTATATGGAAGTATTTACTAATCATTTCTAGCTATGTTCAAATGGGACATTATATGTGACCCCATCATTAAATTTTTCATTCTGTTTGTATATTATGTATATCACATTGTTCATGTACATCTTTTCTCCACTAGATTTGAAACATGGAGATGTAAGCCTAATAACTACTTTCAAATACTGAAAGGTCTTTGGTCTTTAGTCGTTGTCCTAATAGCCTCTTAGACTAGCCACATTAGAACAAATTATTTCACAGAGTCAAGCAAACCACAGAGCTACATTTTTCCTCTTTCTGTTTGCAACAAGCTGAAGCCTACATGACACAAGTGATTTAGGCCATTATTTCAAGGGATTAGAATAGTCAAGGAACTTGGAAGTGACGGAAAGTTTAGGCATTGACGCCTAAGGCACCCATAAACCAGTCCAGAATTTCCCCATGTTGGAGCACTTGGCTACAAAGCTCATTTGAAATTCATCTGTATTCCAGTCTTTTCTCACAAAGAAAAAAGAACAGAATGTTATTTTGAGAGTATTTCCCTGGATGCCACTCTGTGCCAAAGAGCAGCTAGGCTATTGGATTGGTTTTGTTTCCATATTTCTGTTACATTTATTGCATTTTTACAAAGCATTTGTCAAGCTCTTCTTTTGTAGATCATCCTTTTTTTTTTTTTTTCTGGATGTAAAGTATGATTTTACCAAATGACTTTTTCAATTAATAATTTTAACTACCAGTGATTGTCCCCCACCCTACTTTATTACTGAGACAGTGCAACCTGTTGTTCCTACGTTATCCTTATTCATTATTTTAATCATATCCTATTCTAGTCTTGAAAAAAAAAAAAAAAAAAAAAAAAGTAGGCAGGGAAGAAAGAACAGAAAACAGTCTTTTTCATGGGTCATAGTTTTTCCTACACACAGTCACAATACTTCAAAAAATTTTCCAACAGAAATGCATGTTGATTATCATACTGTATGTGGTAACCCGTGCATGGTTTGCTCAAATCACTCAGATCAAGATTCTGTTTTGTTCAGCTATTAGCATATATATCTCCTGTTCTTTTTTTCTTCATTCAGACTGAAGTAGCAGGAAGGCCTTTTTCTAGAAGGAACAGGGTTTCACCTTCTCTTGTAATAGAATTTGTTGAATGGAGGCAAGAGAGGGAAAGTTTAAGAGGAAAATTACTAATGTAGTAACTTGTTAAAGGATCTTCTTCAACTGCAAGTTGGCACAATTTCAAAGGCACTATTGAAAACAACTTTTCATGGGATCAGTCTACCAAAGTAGAAAATGACAGCTGTGCATACCTAGTAATTCCCTCTTTAAGACAGGTTCTTCTGTTTTAAGTGGAATTCTAATTATTTTTATTTTGAATCTGTTTTTTTTTTTAAAAAAAAAAAAAAAGTTTATTATTAGCATAATATCTACCTTTAAAATTACACTTAAGACTAAGAGGTAATGCTATGAAATTATAAAAATAGTGTCACTTCTGTCTCCTGAAGTGTATTGTTCTGAACTCCTAATAAAGCAAACAAAAGCTGCTTAGTGACTAAAATTGAGGGCAATTTAATGATGTCTGCTGGTTCAGTTTTACCTGAGGGATTTCCGGCCTATGAAGAGGTATGAGAAATTGTAAGACAGATATCATTCAATTTTCCAATTTTAATTTGGTAAAACATCTGATTTCAGTGCAAGTGAACTGATGTAGGAATACTGAGATCTGGATTACATGTTGACTTGCATGAAAAGTGTTTAATAAATACATGTCACAGAGAAGACTGCAGAGATTGATAAAGATACAGTCTTTCTTCATACTTGGATATGTATCTAGTTCTGACAGACTCTAACTAGATAAAAGTGAATGTGGGTATACTTCTTATCCATCAAACCAAATGACCTTTGGCTCCCTCTCAGTGTCTCACACTCTTCAATATACATAGCTGCCAATGTATACAGGTACATCCTCTCCAGCTCAATAGCATGAACAACGTCTATCCTACTTCTCCAGCCTGTCAACTGTCATATATCTTCTGAAGCTTTTGTTGGCATTTTTTGGTTTTATTTTGATCTAACAAACTTTTTCCTTCATTTTGCATTTCCTTGAAATGAGGATGATAATCTGATAATTTTTTAATGCCACATGCTTCCTCTACTTATTTAAATTATAAACACTTTGGGACCTTGTCTTCCCCTTCTTTCACCACCCCCCCCTTTTTTTTTGTTTCCAAGTAATATGAGGTACTTTTCAGCTGGGGACTCTGAGTGTGTAAGTAGTGAAACAAAGAGTGGGTTCAGTTCTCACTTCTGCACCAGCAGTATCTGACTGATGTATTTTCGTCAGTGATTTTTCACTAAGTACAGCTTTCAACATTGTTTCATATAATCCTCTTTCTTCACCAATGCTACATTTTTTTACTGAAAACATGATAAGTATTTCTAGAGAGAAATGATGTGACTTGGTTATAAGTAAGTGCCACAAAACCCACACAACCTGAAAATGATTCTCATTTGCAGGTGTTGATTATCTTTAGTTTTAAGTTAACATCATTCTAATGTTGTACTTAATAGTAGTGCCCTGTCATCTTTCAAATGTAAGTGTAAATTTCAGTAGAAATTTCTATTTGTTTTGGAAATTGTTATACCTCATGATAATTAGCATCATTTAGCAACAATATCATGTAAATGAAAATGGTTTTTGTCCTGAATTCAGGACCTTAGAACAAAGTTTTAGACATTAAGGGGAGGAACCAGAATCACAGGAAAGTGAGAACCTTGAGGTACTGGAGAAGTTGTTCACAGGTGCCAACTCTTTTTATTTTACGGTTTCAGAAATGAAGATGAATTAATTCTTGGAAGGACAGCATCAATATTGTAGAATCATAGAATCATAGAATCATAGAATATCCTGAGTTGGAAGGGACCCTTAAGGATCATCAAGTCCAACTCTTGACACCGCACAGGTCTACCCAAAAGTTCAGACCATGTGACTAAGTGCACAGTCCAATCGCTTCTTAAACTCAGTCAGGCTCGGTGCAGTGACCACTTCCCTGGGGAGCCTGTTCCAGTGTGCAACCACTCTCTCAGTGAAGAACCCCCTCCTGATGTCAAGCCTAAACTTCCCCTGCCTCAGCTTAACCCCGTTCCCGCGGGTCCTGTCGCTGGTGTTAATGGAGAAAAGGTCTCCTGCCTCTCGACACAACCCTTACGAGGAAGTTGTAGACTGCGATGAGGTCTCCCCTCAGCCTCCTCTTCTCCAGGCTGAACAGGCCCAGTGCTCTCAGCCGTTCCTCATACGTCTTCCCCTCCAGGCCTTTCACCATGTGAGAATAAAGGCTATGAGCATCCAGTGTTGGGATTACACTGCATAGATTGAATTTACCTTTACTCCCTGGCTTTCCAAGCTCTTTGTGATCATTCTTTGATGCCCCCAAACCCAACTTTTGCTAGCTGATAGCTCTGTGATATATGTATGAATATCATAACTTGGAATGAGGGCAGCTTGCTAGCATACCTAAACAAAAGGAGCCACCTCCACCCACCTTTAAAATTTTCACTTGCTAAAAATCATTTAAAAATCTATGCTGTTCTTTTCTGTTGATTTTTTTCACAAGTTGTATTTTTAAAGCCCCATCTGAACCAGCTAAGTTAAAACTGAACCAGCTGCATAGGTACTGGACAAAACATTCTTCCAATAGGGTGTTATTTGTGCTTCAGAACCTAAGCAGGCTAAACAGAAAACCTAAGCAAAGATGGAAAACAAGAAAACAAAAAAGCACATGAATAGATCTAAGCTAATAAAGTAGACAGTATACTCTTCACCTTACCACTGAGAGTAGTACAAAGAGCCTTAAATTGTCACAGAGTCTTATAACACTGGCATGGGTTAGCTCATTAGTTCTGCTGAGACGTATGCTGTAATAGAGATGGTCTGCATTGGGCATGGGAACTGGAATTTTGCAGTACATTTGATTTGGACATTCTAGTCTAAAACTGTGCACTGCTCTCTGGGGAGCTGTTTAAGCATGCTCAGAGATGGTATAAATAACTCTATGAAAAAGGTGTGGGTTGTCCCCAGATCCCCCAATGTTGTCTTTGTTGCCAAATATACATTTGTTTGGTACTCTCACTGCTGAATTTCCCCTTTGTATTTTTCAGTTGATTATGCTATTTGTCTTCTATCAAACACATGTAGAAACGACTAACACGAAATATCAAAAACCATGTTCTTATTGTATTGGAAATAGAGTAAAGAAGATACAGTGAAATAAGTCTCATTTCAAAGTCACAGAAATGTTTGCATCTTATCCATCTCTCTCTACAAACTGAATAATCTATTTTTCTCTGCATATCAGTTAGTAAAAGTCAGATGATCTAGCCTACATTATGCTTACTAGACTAATCTCTGACGATTTATTGATCTTTGTCCCTCTGTTTTCATTTGCTGTGCCAATTTGTCTGTATAATGAAGGAGTGAAGGAGCTTTTTTTTCTGATTTAAATATATTTTTGATGCATTTCAGGTGGCCACTCTTGCTTGTTCAAATCACTGCTGTTTCATTAAGGCAGAATCAGCAAAACAATAGCTGCGATCAGTCCACTGTAGGTGGCACTAGCAGACATAGCAAATGCCTCTAATTCACTGTTAGTAGGGTGAAGTTGATATAGCATTGTAATTTCACTGCAACAGCATATGGCAGACAGTGCATATTTCAGGTAGGCAAGCACTGACCTGTCTTTTTCTAACCACAATCTTTAACATTTGCAGAATGCCAGTTAAAAATGTTCCAGAAATGATGATAGCTGCTTGGTGCAGCAGTAAGCATTCATACAGCTTCATTATTATCTTCATTTTTAGGTAACTGTCTAATTTCATTTTGTTTCTTTTTTTTTTTTTTTTTTTTTTTTTTTGTAACACTTCAATTTTATGATTAAATTTGGCTCTCCTATTGTAGTCACATAATGTCTTTATTTTTTAACACTCCATCTATTCTGAATTTCCTTCTTGAGAATATCAGCTTCCATGCAGGGAAAGGGGGAAGGAAATTATTTTCAAAATTGCCATTTTGAGAATAAGCCAGGGAGGGATGTCATATCAGAAAACAAACCTGACATATTCTTTCCTCTTCATATTCTGCAGGTCTCCTTCACTTAAAATCCTAGACTGGATTCTGCTTCAAGGAGAAATTGGCCTGTTGCTGTTTTTTATGTTGATACTGTAACATGTTTCTGCACCAGTAGCCAATCAAGTGAAATATGAAGCTAGTATTTTAAAGTACTATATTTTGTTTCTTTTTCTCTAGTTCTTTTTGCTGCTCCTAAAAGGAAAAAGAAATAATTCCATTTTGGTTTCACTTTTACTTCAGTGAAATCATATAATACAAAGCTGAGTACAAAGGCCAGGTTGAATCTATGTAATCTGTTCATGTGCCTCATGTCAAGCATTAAGTGCGTAGGTTTGGTAGGATAGTGATGATTGGGGCAGCAACTGTAAAAATGTGAACACGGCTCACTAGCTGACCAGTTGCTCATACAGCTATTTGAGGGGATGTTGAGAAAATTCCCTTAACAATCTTGTTAAACCCACTTCGATTGTAAAGGATGACTATTGCATTTTACCTCCCTGAAGCCTTAATATGCTGAAGCAGACAAGCTGTGCAGTTTTTCAGGAGGATATGGACTCCTAAAAATAAATTAATCATAGACAATTTTTCATGCTGACAGATGCTGAAGTTGATAAACATTTTTGTGCATGATGTTCTGGTTTCTCTGGCCTAATTTGGCCATAATTTTAACTTCCCATCTGACTATGTAAAATAATGTACAGAAATGTGGTATGTTGTCCTTAAAGGCAGAATGGTTTCTGCTAGTCGTATGCTCAGGAAGAATCGTTGCCCATCCATCATATGAGGTTAATGTTGGAGCAGAGTTTAGTTAATGTTCTCATTATGGCCTTAGGTATTTGGGGCCAGATGTAAAAATGCTTGAAAACATCTAGTGGAATTTTCAAAACCACTCTAATAAATTCTATGCAAAACCTATTTTTAATCCATTTGTATGTTTAGATATGTAATTATTTTTAAAAGTTTACCTTTATCCTTTCTTTGGTGAACTTTCTTTAGTATCTTGCCCCTTTTGGAGATAAAATATTTCTGTTCTGAGAAGTCTAGAAATTGTTTTCATGTGAAAGAGTGTAGTGTCTCCTGTCAAGGCTCTGTCAGCTGGTACACAGTTCCTTGGCTTCAGTTGCCAGTGCTTGTTAGTGGTTTAAAAGCCTAATTTTGCTTGCCTTTGCAATACCCATCACCAGCTTTGGAAGCAAGCAAGGCTGAGGAGGAATGAGGCATAGCAAGAGCTGCACAGGGTTCAGGGATACTGACTGCCTCGGCCAATGGGTGAGAGCCTCTTTTGGCAAGGGGAGAGTTGAGTTGCTCTTTAACAGCAGTGTTCAACCCAACTTCTGGAAGGACCCTCCCCAGTCCCATCACTCATGTCAATAGCAGTTAATATCTCATGTTTGCTCACAAAGGGATGTTGCTGAGAAGCTAGCAGCATTTTATTTTCCAGGATAGCAGTTTTTTGGATCAGCTCCCATCTAGCTCAGTGTTAGTTCACAGCACAGAGACTGTCCTGTCAAGAGTGATCAATGATCTCCTGTGGGTTATCAATTGTGGTCACTGATCTGTCTTGATCGTAGTTGATTTGTCATCATCTGAGGACTCCATGGACCACAAGGCTTCCTGTTATAACAAATTTTCAATAATCTCACATACCTGACATTCGTACCCTGTTATGGTGTTCCAGTACTATCCAGTGTTGTTAAGATACGAACGTGTAGGCAGCTATGCTGTAACTATCTTCACATTTTCTTCTTCTGGTATCTGTTTATTTTCATATTGGGATTAAACATACCCTAGGCAATGCTAAAATAGTAAAGTGAAGGAAGAAATAATTTTCACTAATTCCAAGTTCAGTTGTTTCTGCAAGTTAATACTAATATTTTGTTAGGTCTGCAGTTTTCTTGTCCATGCTAGAATTCAAGATGACTGTTGTAATATTGGCTTCTTATAACTGGGCAATGTTTTCTGTGTTACATAAATCATTGCTACACCTCGGCTCCATTACCAGAACTTTCTTTCTGTTTCTCTCAGGAAACCTGAAATACTTAAAGCTAATCCTACCTGTGACTTGTGCCTACAAAGCAGGCATGCACATCCATCAGGAGATGTATACTTTTTGCCAAATAATAACATAATTTGTTCATCTTACTATTGTGATATGCAAACTTTTATTAGACTGGAATCTCTCAATTTCAAAGACTAGGCATAGTTTTCAGGAGACATGCAGAGTTATTTTAATACAGCTTTTATACAAATGAAAAGCATTTGCACTTCTTGTAGCGAGGGGCCCAAAACTAAACACAGTACTCGAGGTGCGGCCTCACCAGAGCCGCGTACAGGGGGACAATCACTTCCCTAGCCCTGCTGGCCACACTGCTTCTTATACCAGCCAGGATGCCATTGGCCTTCTTGGCCACCTGAGCACACTGCTGGCTCATATTCAGCCGACTATCAACCATCACTCCCAGGTCCTTCTCCGCCTGGCAGTTTTCCAACCATTCCTCTCCCAGTCTGTAGCTCTGCTTGGGGTTGTTGTGCCCCAGGTGCAGGACCCGGCACTTGGCCTTGTTGAACTTCATGCAGTTGACGTCAGCCTATCGGTGCAGCCCATCCAGATCCTCCTGCAGAGCCTTCCTACCCTTGAGCAGATCGACACACGCACCTAACTTGGTGTCATCTGCAAACTTACTGAGGGTGCACTCTATGCCCTTGTCCAGATCATCGATGAAGATATTGAAGAGGACCGGCCCCAGCACCGAGCCCTGGGGAACGCCGCTAGTGACTGGCCTCCAACTGGATTTGACTCCATTCACCACGACACTTTGGGCCCGGCTGGGAGATCAGGTTCATCAAGCAGGACCTGCCCTTCATAAACCCTTGCTGACTGGGCCTGATCGCCTGCTTGCCCTGCAAGTGCCACGTGATGATTCTCAAGATAATCTGCTCCATGAGCTTCCCTGGCACTGAGGTCAAACTGACAGGCCTATTTTTCCCCAGGTCTGCCCTCTGGCCCTTCTTGTAGATGGGCATCATGTTTGCTAGCCGCCGGTCAACTGGGACCTCCCCCGATAGCCAGGACTGCTGATAAATGATGGAAAGCGGCTTGGCCAGCTCCTCTTCCAGTTCTCTCAGTACCCTCGGGTGGATCCCATCCGGCCCATCGACTTGCACACATCCAAGTGCTGTAGCAGGTCCCCAAACATTTCTTCGTGGATAGTGAGGGCCACATTCTGCTCCCCATCCCCTTCTGCCAGCTCAGGGTACTGGGTATCTAGAGAACAGCCGGTATTGCCGCTAAAGACTGAGGCGAAGAAGGCATTAAACACCTCAGCCTTTTCCTCATCTTTTGTAACAAGGTTTCCCCCCACATCCAGTAAAGGATGGAGATTTTCCTTAGTCCTCTGTTTTGCATTGATGTATTTGTAAAAAGATTTTTGTTGTCTTTAACGGCAGTAGCCAGATTGAGCTCCAGATGAGCTTTGGCCTTTCTAATTTTGTCCCTGCACAGCCTCGTAACATCCTTATAGTCCTCCTCAGTGGCCCGCCCTTTTTTCCAAAGATTATAAACCCACTTTTTCCTCCTAAGCTCAAGCTGCAACTCTCTGTTGAGCCAGGCAGGTCTTTGTCCACGTAGGCTCATCTTTGGGCATGTGGGGACAGACCGCTCCTGCGCCATTAAGATTTCCTTCTTGAATTGCACCCAGCCTTCCTGGACTCCTCTGCCCTTCAGAACCACCTCCCAAGGGACTCTACCAACCAGAGTCCTGAGCACCTCAAAGTCAGCCCTCCAGAAGTCCAATACAGCGGTTTTGCTGGTCCCCTTCCTGGCCTTGCCAAGAATAGAGAACTCCACCATTTCGTGGTCACTCTGCCCAAGAAAGCTTCCGACCACCACATCTCCCACCAGTCCTTCTCTGTTTGTGAAGAGAAGGTCTAGTGGGGCACCACCCCTGGTAGGCTCACTAACCAGCTGCGTCAGGAAGCTATCTTCCACGCTCTCCAGAAACCTCCTAGACTGCTTTCTCTGGGCTGTGTTGTGCTTCCAGGAAATGTCAGGGAAGTTGAAGTTCCCCACGAGAACAAGCGCCGATGATTTTGCAACTTCTGTCAGCTGCCTGTAGAACTCCTCATCTGTCTCCTCGTCCTGGTTCGGCGGTCTATAACAGACCCCGACCAGGACGCTAGCCTTGTTGGCCCTGATTCTAACCCAAAGGGACTCAACCTTGTCATTCCCAGCCTTGAGTTCCACAACATCGAAAGATTCTCTAAAATAGAGAGCCACACCACCACCTGTACTTTACCCTCTTTGCAATTTTCTTGTATTTTAGACAGGATTACAGTTAGAATAATGGCAGCAGCCTGCTTTATGAAAGCTGAAGAATCCTTCTGCTTATGTGAGGTGCAGGGCACTCTATGAAGCTGATCCTCAATGCACTGAAAATGAAGTATAGGTATATACCTGGAGTAAAGTTTCCCATCTTTAATTGGGTGGTTGTTAGGGTCCTAACTTTTTTTGAGGCTATAGACTTCAGTATTTCAGATGACTAACCATATACTTTTATTGTTTATTTCCTTTGAAATTACTAACATTTCATTCATATCCATACCCGTATTCTGCATCCTCAGAAGTGAGTTAATTTCAGTGCAGGAGGTTTGTGTATAGGGCTGGATCACATTGTATCCAAACAAAGGATCACTGGTAGGAAAATGAGCTGCAGCTCTCTCTTTTCTGTCAGAACTGAGTCAAGAATAAGAACAGTACAATAACAAAAATAAGAAGCTTTCTTTGAGGCAGCAGTAGAATTACATCCTTCTTCCTACCGTGTTGTCCATGTAGATGGTTAGGACATGGCTTTGATAAAAGATCTTATTTGTGGAACAGAATTTATTGCTGGATAGGAAAACGTGTATCATCTGCCTGATGGCAGTTTGCCACAAAACCATTACTTACGGTGCTGTTCTCAGGAGCACTTTTGGTGGTACTGCTTAATAATGACAGCATTACTTCCTTTCCAGTAATTCTGCCTTCCTGCCTGCCTGCCTTTCTTCCTTCCTTCCTTCCTTCCCATCAGTCAATGGGATAATGATTTTTACAATATGACTGTATTTTTGGAGTATACTTATGATTTCCTTATAACTTGTGGATTTATTCAACAAAATTTAAAATGTTGAAGGATTTGTTAAGGTGCAGAGCTCCTTAGCAGGCTCAATGTGAGTGGGGAAAGAAGGTTCTTTCTGTGTGTTGGCTGTCCTGAGATAGCCTGTTGTGGCTGCATTTCCAGACAAATGTTGATGAGAGGGATTCTGCAACTCTTGTACTAATTGTAAGTTCTTGAACTAATTGTAAGTTCAAGCATACTAGAAGGCTGAACCAAACTGGCTGTATCACTGGGGAAAGAAAAAGAAGGAAAAAAAAAAGAAAGAAAGAAAGAAAGAAAAAAGAGATCTTGCTATATCATGACAGAAATAAATAAATAAATAAATAAATAAATCCAGGTTTCCATTTAACATCTGGGAAAGTTTAGCTCCAAGGCATAGTTAAAAAGCATTGTATGTAAAATTGCTCCTGATTGGAGCAATAGAATTGCTGGCTCCCATAGGTTATTTTTCCAGCAAATTGATCCTGCCTGAGCTGCAGTTAACTCACCTTAAGGTAAAGATGGAGGATTGGGACCTGGCACTGTGTAATTCTCTAGCTGGATAGCACTGAAAAATATACTAAATATACTTTGCATTTGAATTAAGTTTTAAAGTCACATGGGTAGACAGAGCTATAGACATTGTAAGTGTGCCAGCAGAGGTGACATGCTCAGTGCCTGCACAATTGTCATGAAAACCGAAATTATGAAATAACAGGTTAAAGTGCTGTTGTAGGAATCTTTCACACAGTGCTCAAGGAAGCATTTCATATATTAACATTCTGCTTGGAGCTCCTGTGACAAAAACTAGTTGTTGTGAAAGATGGGGCGAAAGGAAGAAAACATACTTCAGTATACATGGTACAGAGCACTATGGACAGACACACTAAGTTAGACATTTAAAAAAAAAAAAGACCAAAGTTAGGCTCTTAAATCCATATCTAGGCAGCCAACAAATTTATTTCCCCCCCTTGAAGATTTGAGTACCCAGCAATTTCCATTAACTTCACTTAACGCTGTGCAAAGCCACCAGGACCCCACTGGCCCTCTGCTCAGTGCAAACTCATATCAGCAATGTAAGTCTGCATGGAAGTGGCATACTTCAGTCAATCCAGAATCAGGTAAAACCAATAACTCTTACTGTTTTATTCATCTGTAGTTGCTTTCATACATTTACTTTTCATTTTCCTCCCTTAAGATGCTAGATGGGTGCAAATAAATCAACTCAAAAATTTCCAAAAACACACCAGAGAAAAAACAAGTAAGACATGCAAATATGTTAGGAAAAAAAATGACTGAGAGAAGAATAAATCTTATTTCAGTGAAATAAGAGTATGAAAGAATTTTTTCCTAAGAATCTAAAGCTGAAGACGAGCTGAGATAGCCAGCTGAGTATGTGGGCAAGTTAGTGTTTAGTGTGATAAATGTTGTTTATGTACACACCAGCAGGAAGTAAACTGAGATGGCTTTTTCTTCACTTAAATCCTAAGAGTGGAGCATTTGGACAATTGTTGATCTTAAAGTATTGAGATTAATAGGGTTAATTTTTCCCAACCCTCCCAACCTTTCATTAAGCTCCTAAAGAAGAAATATCAATCCAGAACAAGTATAGCCCTTTGGTGGTAAATAAAAATGAGCTACTTTGACCTATTTTACATTTAGTGAATATATAGATATTCTAAATGATCTCCTTAAATAGACCATAAGTAATCATAATATTATTAACACAGTTTAACAAGATAGTTTAAAATTAGCATGCCTTTTTTTTTCCTGTGTACAATAAAAGTATGTGGAATCTCACTTTTGATTATAGATATTTAATCTTTTTTTATTTTTATTGTGGCAATTTCTAGTAATCTAATAGAACATTTTAATTATGGCATTGATTTTCAGTTTTTAATAATAAAAATTACAAAATTATTCATCTAGTTTAACTTGATCTTATTGGAGAATCTCTTTGTCTTTTTCCTTTATTGTCTCCTTTACATTTCTTTTCTGATTCTACAGTGTGTAAATTAAGAAGATTATTCTGACCAAATGGCTTAATATCTCATGTTTGTATTTGGCAGTTCTGAGTGGCTTTTTAATCTCTTTAATCTACTACAAACATATTTCCACTTAGAATAAACTACAGCTAGCTGTATGAATGTTCTACATAAATCAGAGTGCATTTAGACTTCTGATAAAATCTTCCAATAAACTTTTGTCTCTATCATAAAATGAGGTAGGGTGCCATTCTTTCAAATTTTCTTCTTTGCAGCCAATATTAGCTTATTATAACCAGTGCTTATTATAACAACTAAAATTCAATTCCATTTGTAATTGTAGATATATATACATGCCTTTCTGGCCCTCATATTTGATGTAATATTACTATTAGATGAAAACAAGATATTGATATTTTATTTAAAGAACATGACAAGACTTCATTTCCCGTGCTTATAAACAATAATCTAATATGTGCTGTTGCTTCCTGTGCACTTTTTTTGAATAGATGTTTGCATTTATATTTATTACCTGAAGGCAAAACAGTAGTTATAAGAAAAACTGTCAAAAATCAAAGCAAAATATGTTGTTTAATAATGAAAAAAAAAAAAAAAAAACTGAATAGAGTGTTTTTGAAAATAATATATTTCTGATGTGTTCTTGTGAGAATAGCATTAGATAAACATGTAGGCTATTACAACAGATACAAAATGCCTGTGAAATTCCACAGGTATGAAGAAGACCTTTAATTGTATTGCCTTTCACAGTAATAATTACATGTAAGGAATGTACACAAAGAACTATAGACTGTTATTTATACACAACTATTTGCCATTGTACAAATAATTCTTTGTGGAACATTGCTTTATGGTGATCTACAAAAAACATACTTGTCTGGTGTCTCTTCATCTTTCTTAGATTTTAGTATAAAAGGTAGAATTTTGTCTACTCTTAGGTATAAATCTTAGATTACTGGGCTACTAAATGTGACAGTTTGGAACTCTTGGATTCCATTAGAATAAGCCAGTCAAGTAAAGTTTTTCCCAGTTTTTGTCAAGATTTGGACAGTAGTATTGAAAAGCATAAACATGTTCAAGCATAACCTCCTCCATTGGTGTTCTTTACTTTTGTCCCCAGGCTTGTGTGTTAGCTATGTAAATGCTATCCTGATAGATAATTTGAATATTTGAAAATACGTATTTGGAATTTTGTATTTGTGTAAGATAACAAAAGGTTACCTGCAAAATTGGTATATAGTTCAGCAGGAGAGTTATAACTATTACTTCATTCCTTGTTTTGGGTTCTGATTGTTTTTACTTTAACATGAGATTATATTGATTTGTAAGGACTTTTTACCTTGTAGTGGTGCACACTGAATTATCTGAACAAATAATAGTGTTCCTGACAGTACTGTGCTACTGGGAACTCAGTTGCTAGTAAAACATGTAATAAAGCTGCCTTCCAGCGTGGTCTACCAAGGTTCAGTAGAAAACAAAAATCTAGTCCTGATTCTGTCTATTGACACAAACATTTAGGGAAGCAGTCTGTTCTGAATCTTTTATTCTCTAAAAAGTCTTTTGATATGCTGCTGGTAGAAACCCGACTCTATAGCATAAAACAAAATAATAATAAACAAACAAACATGCAAAACCAAAAACAAAGTCTCGAATTACATCCAAAGATATGTAAATGAGAACACCTCAAACTGGACTTCTTTCCCAACTCCTTCCTCCCATTCTTTTCAGGCAAGCTGTTATTTAATGATCATCAGGTTAGTCTGAGGTTTGATTGGTTAGTTTATTTCTTTTTCCAAAGCCATGTACAAGTAGCTAATTTGCATATGCATTTTTTGTTTGTTTTTCAGCAGATTAGGCCTACTAGTAGCTCATGTATTTCTTCTTGAAAATCAGAATCTACATGTGGTCATTTTTAGAAGTTATAATTGTTAAAATAGTTTCAAACTTGAATCTCTGAAATATTTGCAGGTAATGCCCATATGGCATTAGAAAGGCTAATTAGAATTAGTTATTCTAATAACCTGAAGGTGATTCAGTACAATTCTAGCTAATGCATTTTGTAAATACTACTATGATTATACATTTCACTGAGTTATTATAAAATGATTTGTTCCCCTGACATATTCTTCTAAGTGAGAAGTAGTAGCTCAGCTGATCTTATCAAGAGGGAAAGGTGAAATTAATGAATGATTCAGTCAGTCTTTCACCCTTCGTTAGCACTGAATTAATTTCTTAAAGAAATGAAAGATCATCTTGAAATGTTTAATGTGTAAATTTCATTTTAAACATGCATAAGTCCTCATCTATTTAGAGAGTATGTCTTTAATGATGAAGTTTAAAAATGTATATATCCTTTACAAATGCCTAATCGCGCTAAGTTGCAAGAACTTCACTCTGTCTTGGTTCTGTACTAAAAACACACATAGGTTAGTAAACTTAATTTTAACAAGAAAGTAAACTGCTCTGTTTGAAGTGAATATCGCCTGTGTTGCTAATGTATAAACAGGATATGGTATTTTTTATTTACAGAGAGAATTCCAGCATTTCAGAAGATAAGTGTAGAAATTATCACTATAGTTGTGCTTACAAAGTACTGGAAAATAAGGGTTCTCATTTGCTTTCATAATAAGCATAGAAAGTATGCTTTCCATTCAGAAAATATTCAGAAAAAACAAGCAAACAGAAAAAATAAAATAAAATTTTGAATAAATGCAAGCAATCTCAGACAGGTCACTTATAAATAGGTTCAGATCAAATAGTAGGGCAAGAGGTCTTGAAGGTATTTCTCATGTTTCCTTAAATGATACTGGTGACTCACTAGGTCACCCTTCTTTTGAATCAGCTTTGAACCAGTGTTTCATAAAGTACTAGTGGGAAGCTTAGTGTGGGAAGTGCTCTTTCAGATGAAACCATATGTGGCCATGAAAGTTTCCCCCATTCTCTCTTCAAGAGTAAGATTCTGAGGTTTGGAGTTTTGTTTAGCCTTGGTGAATTTCATTCCTCCTACTGCATCTAAAAATGACTCCTGTAATTTTAATTTTCCTTTATTTAAAAAATGAACAAAACCAAAGACTTTAGTGTTTTGTCATGTGAGGTCCTCTGAATTGTATTCTTTAAGTGTTAATGTAACATGAAACTGGAATCCACAATCCAGTCTATCAAATTATTTTATTTCTTTAGGAGTAGAAAGAGATGCTGTCTTTTATTATTCTTATTAAATACATATAACCCATGCAACAGGCTTTGCTATATTTTAAATGTTGGCAGGCTGTGTAAAGGGTTTTTTTTTTTTTTTTTTTTTTTTTTTTTTT
>CM021736.1:10366921-10435859 GCA_011075105.1 Heteronetta atricapilla | reverse complement strand
GTTTTTTTTTTTTTTTTTTTTTTTTTTTTTTTTTCTAGTAGGTTCTGTTGCTTATATCAGATGGGGAATTTTTCAGAGAAAGATGTTTCTATCTGTAATTTATAATTTTTTGTGTGAAAGACAACACAACATGCTGAATATTCAGTCTTTTTTTTTTTTTTTTTTTTTTTTTTTAATCAAATATGCCTAGATCATTCCCTTAAGGCATCTTAATGGATAAAAATGCTGTGTGTAATGTCACACTTACCTGGTAAAAATTGAGCTATTATGTGTAGCAGTTTTTTCTGTTCAACACCATCTGGCAGCTGCAAGAAGCTTTAAATGAATAACTAACTAACTAAATAGCCAGCTATATCTGGAGGTAACCTTCCTTTTACTTCACCAACACCATCCAGGAGGTCCTAGCTGAAATATTTTTTGTGTTTAACTTACTGACACCATGTAGAATGCATATCATTTCTTTCAGAATATTCCTGCTTGAATAATTCTGAGATCCTTGATTTGATAGCGTAAGCATGGTAGTGAGTACGTATGTCAGCCTTCTTAATGGAATGATTCACATTATTATTGTGATTAAAGAGAAGGTGCCAAAAAGGTGAGATCTTTTGTATGTTTTCTACAGTCTATATATAGCCACTGAAAAAGCAAGCAGCAAGCTTTAAGAAAAAAGACTAGGAAGGAGCAATAAAACATTCAGAAAACCTGGATTTTTTAGGTATATTTTAGGATCACATGTGGTTGGTTTTATGCTGCTCCATCTGCTTCCATGTTAGAGTAGCTGAAGTGAGACAAGGAGAAGAAGATGTCTTTAAATATTTATTGATATTTTCAATTATGCTTGTATACTGACCAATTTTTCTGAATATTTGTACACTCCAATTATACCAATTTATGAGTTTACAGTCAAATATTTTGAATGGAAACTCAGGAATATATGAAACTTTGAAAACAAAATACAAAAGAACATCATAGGTCATTTTCTATGTAGAGGTAAGGATTTATTTATTTATTTATTTATTTATTTTTCTCTGCAGGTTCAGTGCACGAACTTGGTTGCTTAGGCCAGTAGTTGAAGAGATGGGACTTGGAGGAGATTGAGTGTATTGTTACAAGGGGTGACAGAGACCTGGGAAAATATTGCCAGTATATTGGTAGAGAGAATCACAGAATAATAGAATGGTTTGGATTGGAAGGGACCTTAAAGATCAGTTCATTCCAACCCCCCTGCCATGGACAGGGACAAATTAGGGTTGAGTGAATGAAATTAGACTTTTAATACCCTTTGCTCTTTCTTCATATAGAGTAACAGGGAACACATGAAATGAGCAATGAATAGGAGCTCCAGACCATTTGTGTCCCATGCAAAACATATTTAACTCGGGGCTGATTAGAACCAACACTCTTTACACCATTAGGGTTGCTTTCAGGTTTTTGTGAAAAATAATGGACTGTTATTGTGTCTTAAGTTCCTTCTGTTTCTGTTCTTAAAGTCTAGGAGTTGCGGCATTCTCTGTGCAACTGTTGTGCCTGGCTGCGCTGGGCCTCCCTGTGTCAGGGCTCTGGGCAGTGAGTCATCCCCCCAGGAGCATGAGGGAATTATCGAGACCACACCAAGGGCAAGAGCAGGACTGAATGGGCAGCCTCTGCACTCCAGCCTGCCTGTGCTGCTGGTGCACGCTACCAGGGCACTGCCTCAGGCTTCTTCAGCTCAAATCTTACTTGGGAGGTGGCACCTGAACTAGACGAACTATCTGCTTGGCGAACCTGATCTCCTTCTATGACAAAGTGACGCACTGGGTGGATGAGGGAAAGGCTGTGGATGTGGTCTACCTTCACTTCAGCAAGGCTTTTGACACCATTTCCCACAGCATTCTCCTCAAGAAACTGGCTGCTCTTGGCTTGGACTGGCGCACGCTTCATTGGGTTAGAAACTGGCTGGATAGCCAGGCACAAAGAGTCGTGGTGAATGGAGTCAAATCCAGTTGGAGGCCGGACACTAGTGGCGTCCCCCAGGGCTCGGTGCTGGGGCCGGTCCTCTTCAATATCTTCATTGATGATCTGGATGAGGGCATAGAGTGCACCCTCAGTAAGTTTGCAGATGACACCAAGTTAGGTGCGTGTGTCGATCTGCTTGAGGATAGGAAGGCTCTGCAGGAGGATCTGGATAGGCTGCACAGATGGGCTGAGGTCAACTGCATGAAGTTCAACAAGGCCAAGTGCCGAGTCCTCCACCTGGGGTGCAATAACCTCAAGCAGAGCTACAGGCTGGGAGATGAGTGGTTGGAGAGCTGCCAGGCAGAGAAGGACCTGGGAGTGATGGTTGATAGTCGGCTGAATATGAGCCAGCAGTGTGCTCAGGTGGCCAAGAAGGCCAATAGCATCCTGGCCTGTATAAGAAACAGCGTGGCCAGCAGGGCTAGGGAGGTGATCGTCCACCTGTACTCAGCTCTGGTGAGGCCGCACCTTGAATACTGTGTTCAGTTTTGGGCCCCTCGCTACAAGAAGGACATCGAGGTGCTTGAGCGAGTCCAGAGAAGGGCTACGAAGCTGGTGAGGGACCTGGAGAACAAGTCCTATGAGGAGCGGCTGAGGGAGCTGTGTTGTTCAGCCTGGAGAAAAGGAGGCTCAGGGGTTTTTGCTCTCTACAGGTACCTCAAGGGAGGCTGTAGCGAGGTGGGGGTTGGTCTGTTCTCCCACGTGCCCGGTGACAGGACGAGGGGGAATGGGCTTAAGTTGCACCAGGGGAGTTTTAGATTGGATCTTAGGAAGAACTTCTTTACCGAAAGGGTTGTTAGACATTGGAACAGGCTGCCCAGGGAAGTGGTGGAGTCACCATCCCTGGAGTCTTTAAAAGACGTTTAGATGTAGAGCTTAGCGATATGGTTTAGTGGGGACTGTTAGTGTTAGGTTAGAGGTTGGACTCGATGATCTTGAGGTCTCTTCCAACCTAGAAATTCTGTAATTCTGTAATAGAGGTGGGAGCAGGACGCTGGTGTCAGCAATGTGTTTGCTGAATGTGAAGCCGCTGAAATGGGGGCCCATGACAACTCAGGGAGCCTGAGAGCAATTTAAGCAGGTGCAAGTGCTCTACCTGGAGTGAGCACTTAGAGCTGCACTGTGTATAGCCCTGTTACAGATACTTTTCACCCTGGAGCTTCTCAACCAATTAAGGTGATTTGGAGCGAAAAAACACTGAAGAGGAGGTAAGGAATTGCCTATGGTGCTAGAATTTTTAGCTAAAGCTTTGAGAGCTACTTTTAAACAACAATCATTAGAAAGACTTCCAGTGTAATGGATAGTACTACTGCTCACTCTTACTACAGTGATACTACATAATACCTTAATTTCTACTACTGCTACAAATTTTTTCATATTACAAAAAGACAAGAATGCCAGAATTCTTCCAGGCTGAAATATAGGAATTAAAATTTATTTGAAGAAGGATTATTTGGCTGTGGAGAATGAGGGAAGAAAGAGCTATATGAATTTGTTGGTTACTTGTATCAATATGTGAACAATAGAAGCTGGATGTGAACTTCATCTACTACCTAGGTGGATGCTTTTATGCGAAGTAAGCACAGAGTTGGGAGGTGCTATTTCCCCAGAGTCATTAATGTGTAAGGTGCTTCTTGTGGGATAATTTGTGGAGTAGCGGTAGGGCACCTGCTGTTCCTTAGATTCATACAGTCTACTTTGCCTTACAGTATTTTATTCATGTGATCATATTCATAATATTTTTTCAAACTGACAGGATCATGTGACCTCATAAGAGATTGAATTCTCAAATAAATTTATAGTTTAAATGATTTTTGAAATAAAAAAGTGTTTTCATAAACTATTTGTATGACTTTTTTTTTTTTTTTTTTTTTTTCCTGAGCCTGATATAAATATCTAAAAAGTGTGGTTGTAAATGTGTGGACAGAGCAGAGTTCTCTTTTCTTGCTTGATTAGTCAGTTTTCCCTGTCTGTAAACATTCACACTCATTCTATTGACTATTAATAATTCCTTGTGGGGTTACAATTATTTCAGAGTGGTTTTGTTTCTACTTTCAATGGGTATGATTTTACCATAGTTTTTTATAAATACTCTTCATCAGGTCAGAATCATTTATGCATCTCTCTTGCACTCTCTCACACATTCTCTCTTGCTCTCTCTCCCTCCCCCTTTTCTTTCTGCCATAAAATTGTGGCTTCTTTTTGCTTTATTTATATTTTTTTCTGAAAAGCAGGGGTTGGTACTTTAAAGTAGGGGGATGAGATTTTAAGCAAAAGGGCTTACAATGTTGTAGCCTTTTTTTCCCCAGAATTTCTCACTTTCATACAGCTGTAATAAATTTTCTTCCTCTCTCTCTGAAATTTAGATTTCTTACTCATGAATTATGGCCATTGTTGAGCTACAGCACTTCAGTGGGTCATAGTGGGATTTTTCAGACTCAAATCTCCAATTTTGTGTGTTGTAGGGGTAGGTTGTGCACACCTGTATGTGTTTAGCACAAGCACACAGTGGTGCACAAGCAAGAAAAGTAGCTGGGAACAAACGGAGTGTTTATTCAAAATTTTGAAGGTCAGCCTGTGGTTGATATGTCAGTGTGTCAGTGTAGCATGTATTTATCAGTAGCGGAGATAACTAAATTGACTAAGATCAGTGTACATAAGCTTTGGACTTCCCAGTTAAGTTCATTATAAAATCACTGTTTCAATCAATCAATTTCACTGTAATTCAGAACCTGACATTGCAACACACGTTGCTCTAAGGTATAGCACCCTCTCTGTGGCTGCTAATGGACCTCACCAAAGACTAATTTAATCACAGTACTGTACACTTGTTGTGTAAATTTATCGTATGGGATTAGAACAGAGAACAGTGTCATAGACAAATGTGTAACTTTTTGAGATGACTGCAGGGTTCTACAGCAAGGGAATTTGGATCAATATCCAAAATCTTATCTAGGCATTTTCTTCAATTCTTTATTTTACCTTTTTAAAATAAAGTAATTCTATGATAATGTGGTTATTTTAATAATGTCTTCATCATTGTTATTTATATCTGTACACCACTATCAGTTCATTGAAATATTGTGTATTTCTATAGCTATTGTCATATATGAAAAGTCCAATGAAAGGGAATCAAAACTTTGTGACTTTTATCACAAATTTAACATTGTTCAGCAAGGAATAAAGAGAGAAGAAAATAAAAGCAATGTGCCAGGACATGTTACATCTTTTAATTGTATTCTGTTCTTTGCTGAATGTGATTTTACTATGCAGCCTTAATTGAAATGAAATGTTTATAACAAATATTTAATCAGGATTTAGTGATTAAATGGGCAAATTTAATTTTCCTGATGTTATTTTTCCTAGGTAATCAATGCAGATGTGATTTAATGACAAAGTCTAATTAAGTACTTTCACTTTGAGAAAAGAAAATTAAAAGGAGAGAATTCACTTTTTAAATTAGAAGTAATGATGAAGGTACAGGATGATTTCTGGGGACTAATGACTCTGAGAAAGCTGAAGGCTCTAAGCTTAGCCGTGGGCTGTTAACCTCAGGTGGTCATTAATTCTTCAAGTAATGCTCTATGCCCTGATCATTATTACGATTCTACAGTAATGGAATAGCAAGTTTTAGCAATTAAATATCAGCAATATCTTAAAATGCATATTTTTCTCTCCGACTTTGATGTCCTGACACAAAGCAGAGAATGAAACAAACCAATGACAGTATTCAGTCAACCCCTTAGTGGTTTTTGTACTTTGTTCTTTGTCAATGAGGGCATGTTATCTCCTCAATGTATTATGTGACTGCATTTGTTGGGCCATGTATTTTTGTCCCATTAGCTATTCCCCACACAATTTTAAATATAAGGCTGGGTACGTCGTCTTCTAGGGAGCCTTGAACTTGCACAGATGCTTGTTCTCATCAATAATGATACAGATGCCACAGGTTTGACTGGCATCAAAATGATAGTGTAAATAATGTCCTTGTCTTCAACATTCTAAATGTTGATTTCCCCATCTTTCTGAAATTAATACGTATTAATATGTATCTTAATATATAATTAATAATAGGTAGACCTTATTTGGCTAGATCCTTTGAGGGTGGCGTATGGCCTCATTAGTCCAAGAAGAAGCAAGACAGAATCTCCTTCAAGCAAGCATTATAACTTGGTAAAATAAATATAAAACCAAATACACCTAAATGGGACACCACTATTCAATATCTAATAGATAGAATATTCTATATTATAATTCTAAAGTTGCCATGATACCAAGTTACCTATGTGTGGTTAGTAAGAAATCCATATGTCTCTTCTGCAGTCTAGCACTGTGTACTTGTCTCATTCCTTTGGTGTTCATAGATGTCTTTGCTGGCAGACCAAGAGCATGGAAACCTGTTGATTTTTCTGTTACCATCTCTCTGTTGTGGGCAAATGAGTGTATTCTCTAAGAACGATATATACGTATGTATACATATACAAACGAGAATACTGTGTATTTGTTCAATGTGGAGTTGCCAAGAGTGCTAAAGCTGTCTTCCAGATCTACAACAGCATCTAAAATAGTTCTGTAAAAGCTTGCACCACCATATCTCTGGTTTGGTATGGTGCTTTTTCAGGCAGCCAGCTCTGATGATCTACAACTAGGTCTTTGCTCAGTTCTGTGAAGATTCAGAAGATCCAAAACATCTCATGTTATTTCTTTTGGGTCTGACACCACCAAGTTAGGCTACATTTTCCCCTACCTAATCATTGCACTTATACACTCTATGTTGTGGGTTCCCACACACAGAGTCTATGTATGTCCCCCAGTCTCGTCAACACATGCAGTCAGTCAGTCAGTACATGGTTCAGAAAAAAAACTGTTGAAATACTTCAAAATACTTATTCTTCCAGGGATACATTTTGGCCTATGAGCATAGGACAGATTAATAGACAAAAGCAGCTGATCCCAAAACTATTGATTTATGCCTCACTGGACCAAACAGAATACTAAAGCACGTAGTTAGGTAGGTCTCATTAAGGTGTTAAAACATGTCTGCAAAGTGAGGGAGCCAATCATGGCCACTTTCTAGAGTGGCTTTAGGTGAGCTGAGGACTGAGGGCTGCTGGCAGCATATCCCAGTCAGCAAAGCCATTACTATAGTGTCATTATGGACATGGGTAGCACCTATAGCACAGGTAGCACACTAAATTATAAAACTCAACAAATATGGCCTATGAAATGTATGGCCTGCAGAATTGGCACTCTAAGGTTAAAAAGTGCTATGTTTCTGTTTTTGCATACCTTTCAGTTTCAACTTACTGGTTTCATTTACATTAATGCAAAAGTTAGTATAATAGAATAAATTATTTTCAAATAATTTAAAACAATAAAACCTCCAGGGCAGCTTTGATTACTTAAGTTGATCATAGTAGCTAAATGTTGACAGTATGATACATTCACCAATTATACCAATTAATAAAAAATCTTTTGTTGCCATTCTCTGCTTGTCGAAATAACGTTCTTTATTTTAAAATAGTCTCTCTGAAACATGTATTTGTGGTTGTGATCTCCCATACCTGCTACAAGGAGGAATAAATTGGATGCTTGCACATTTTTCCAGTTCTTCAGCATGTTGATAAACCTTTTAAACAACATAAACACTAATGGCAGCAAAGCTTAAGTTATGGTTGCTGCTATTAACCCTGCCTATATTGTCCTCCCTTACTCTGTATCACTTGTACTATTTGGAAGTTAGATTTCTTTTTTTTTTAAGCTTCTTCCTTTATTAATATTTGATAGATTCCTCTCCCTTCTGATATTCCAGTATAGCCATTACTGGGAAAACAACTGCTGTGTTTTAGTGATCACTATAGAGATTCTGGCATATTGGGCTTGGAGCTAAGGAGAACTCTCTGTATGAGAGAGTTCTCAAACCTATGGCAACAAGAGTGTGGTTTAAAATGAAAAATAAACCTAAACCAATTTCAGATCCATTTTTGTCACAGGTATTTTCACAGGTTTTGATTTCATGCTTCCTTTCCATCTTTCTCATATGGGTAGAATAGAGGTACAACCAATTAGAGCATGGATTTTATTTTTTCTTTTAAAATTTCAGCATAATTTATTCAGTCTCTCTACAATAGTCAAAATAGTCAATAGTCAAATGTCAAAATAGTCAATTTCTTATTTCTGTATTGGATTTGAAGTAAATTATTGCCACGTAGGCAACCATTTCATTAAGGTGTAAGAAAGTGTACCAGTAGTCCCGGTGGTGTATGAGAAGAATGGCTTATGATTTTGAAAGGTTAGAACATTAGTTTGCACTTAACAATGGCTGCCAGGTATCTCTGATAGTTTTTGTCTAAGTATTTGAATGCTAGTCTAAAATACTAAAATACATCATATAAGTCTGTAATGTGAATTCTATTCCTTATTGTTAGACCCTGAAGGTCTAACAATATAAGGTTCACAAGATAAGGTTCACAAGATAAATCACAAAATAAGGTTTACAAGAAATCTTATTTTTACTGTTTGTAAATGCAATCTTATTTACCAAATTGTATTTCAATCTCCAGAAGCTTTGGTTTGTATGAATTCAGTTTTTTGCTATATTGATCACCCTGGGATGATGTTTCTCTTTCTCCACAGATCATGTATTTTTAATAGTATTGCCAAATAGAGCATGTGATATCATTTTTTTCTTTTCTTCTTGTGGGGCAAGGTTGGTAATAAGAGATTTGGGGTTTCTAGCTCTTTCAAAGTCCTGAATTCAAGAAATACTAAAGACTGTCCTCTAAAACTGAAACCATCTAAAGGTGACTAAATAAGCCTCCAGCGCATTCCTCCTGTTGTTCTCGGTCATCTGGGCTCATGCCAAGTGACAATGTGATTAAGATTGACTGGGATGCAGCTATCATTCCTCAGATTTCCAACCAAGTATGATTTTTTTTTTTTTTTTAGCAATTACTGTATCCTTAGATAGTTATTTTATGCTCAAATATGTAATGCTCCATTGTTTGTACCAAGTGTTCAGTAGGCTTTAATGGTAGTTTAGATTTGTGTACTGGTACTTCTGAAAGTACCAGTATGTGGTTACAGTTAAGATGGTTATATCTCTGTAGATGGCCTGTGTCCAGCTCAGAGTTGTGTGTAAGTGTCAGACTCAATGACTCTGGAGCATTTTCTCTAACTAAATTAAAACTGTGACAAAATGACAGGATTTTTTTTTTCCTGTTTAAACCTGTAGTTTCTTCACTTTATTTTATTTATTTATTATGCTTTATTTATTTATTTTAATTTCAGACATATTCCACCTGCTTTATTCATTTCAGAATTCCAAATCTACATGACATTGTTGCCTGGAATAACACTGGTAACTGGAGTAAAGGAGGCATCTCGGAGTGAAAACATAATAACAGTATGTGTCATGAACACTGATTAAAACTGAGACAAAATCTGGACGGTCAATAGTCTACTCTAAATAATTATAAAACTCTGTCCAAACACGGAAGGTTTTGGAACAGATATGATAAGACTTCTCCTTCAAAGACCTTGTCTCCTCTAGTCTCAAATCAAGCATATGGAAAAAGGGAAAGCACGGGAGTCTATACATATCCTATGCAAGAGTACATCCGCACAGAAAGATTTCAAAGATGGCATGGATTTTCAAGGAGTATTTAAAGACAAATATATATGAAAAGTTGGAGACTATTCTAGCTTGAGGGAGGGATATAAGAGGAGGAGACATAAATGAACTGAGAATAAACAGGGTTTTGAGAATGAGAAGTATAAGTTTGTGATATATAGTAAGTATTTGTGATATGCAGAAGTATTGTGATATACAGGACTGACCCGGTCACATTGCACTGTTGTCTGCTATCTAGGCAACCGTCTATGAATAAAAACATTAACAAAAAAAGTCTGTTACAACTGAAGAAATCCACTGACACCTCAGTAACAACACTGGTCTTTTGATTTTATCATTTGGTTACAGGAATAGTAACATCCCAAACACTTTGAAGTCACTGGGATTTTTATTGAATATGGAATCTTTTTTTTCATCACATAGGGGAAACGTTATCTACAATCAAAAATAAGCACATCATCACCTAAATAAAGTGTTCCAATTTGTAGCTTCACAAAATATATTAAGTAAAACAAGTGTAATTCAAATTTATAATTATAAAAAGAAAGGGAGAAAGTATTAGTATCTATGTTCATGAGTATTGTTAGGAAGGGGTCTGTAATTTCCAAAAATGTCCACAAGATTTCTGGTACTATAAATGATCTTTGCCACAGAAATTGACCAAAACACACCAGGGAGCACTTGAAAGTTAATACTTGGAGTAAAAATCCTGATGTGATTTTGCAGAGATATACATTATTTTCTTTTATGAAATGCATAACAAAACCTTTCATAATGCTGATTTTACCTTTACATCCAAACTTCATTGTTACATTTGCCACTTTTCATGGCTCTCATTCAGGGGAGAAAACAAACAAACAAACAGAAACTTTTTTTTAAAAAAAAAATCTTGTCTATTATCTTGATTCAAAGTCAGCCAAAATGAAGAGAAATTCTATTGTTAGTTTAAATGAGCTTGGGCTAACCTGCATCACTGTAGACATTCAGCAGCTTCTACATACTAGTGTGTCAGACTTCATTCATTAACTAAAACATATGGTTGATAATAGTTTGCTGAGTTTGGGTGATGGAAGGTATTCAAAATACAGTAGAAAGGAACTTTCAGACATACTATGTCAGCACAGCAGCCACGGTATCCAGTTGTATGCCACTGGAGGTGTACAGGCACTGTTTTTGATCTTGTTAGCTTGGGATAACAGTAAGAGTTGCAGAAATACTGGCTGAAGGAGCTCTCAGCAGGTCCTTCTGCGGTTCTAAGGTTGTGGCTGTGACTGCTGTTGGCAGCTAGGAAAAAATATTTTAATTTTTTCATCAAAAATTTCTACAGCGACAGCTAGAGGAAGAGTAATTCCAAAGATTAATTTACTAAAATCATATAAAAACAAGCAATGAAACAAATCTTAGAAAGATTTGGAGAAATAATGTCCTACAAACATGGAATGTATCTTAAATAAAGGACTGGGAGTAATAACGTGTGGCCTCCTACCTACTTTATCTGAAGAAAATATGAAAATATCAGAAATAAGAGCATCATCTGACAGTAAAAATAAAATATTCTAGAATTAAAATATGGCTTTAATTTTCTAAGCATTAGTTTGTTTCTAAAATAATTGGTGTTGACTTTCCTAATTCACTAAGTTGAACAGTGGTCACTTTATAATAACTGATGGAAATTCTCTACTTTTAATTTCTTTTATCATTCTCATACAGAATAAAGATCAGATGTAGAAATGAGAAGGCAAAGGAATCCAAATGCTCAAAATTCCAGTGCTTCCAGATGCAGCTGGCAAAGATGTATTGACTTTAAAATCTCAACAGGAAAGTGAGTTGCATTGCCAATGACTACTGCCAATACTTGTGTTCAATAATCTTCAGTTAAAACTCCTGAATGCCAATCCATAAGATTAGAATCTGACTTTAAGCTATTGTTCATGATATTAAAGCTGAAGAGATGTGTTTTCCCTCTTGCAGGTAATGAACTTGAACAGGAATGATTACAAAGTAGTGTGGGAGACATTATCTGAGTTTGGTTTATGCTCTTCTGTAGATAGGTGGGGTGTAAGGCCATAACTTCATGACTCTTTATCTTTTATGGGATTTCAAGTAACAGCACTTGAGCTTGGCTTTCTCTGTTTTACACACTAGGAATGTAAGAAGTGATGCTTAGTGCTCATGAATGCAGAAAGTGGTCCTTCCTAACACTAGATTTTCCTTCCCAGAGGCAGCTCTGTCCCATCCATTTCTTTCTTTATCCTGTACAAGGATACTTCTGTGCTCCATGCAAAGAATTCATTAGTACTTGAGCACTAAAAAGTAATATTGATTTCTATGAAATCCTATAAGGTAAAAATTGAAGTCTTTGTAATTGTTTTTACCACCATGTCATTGCGGAACCTATACATAAATGGAAATCTTCATCAAAAATCAGTTGACCCATAGAATATTTTTACATGATTATTTGCAGACACATAAGTTGAAATCAAAAAGTGGGTTATACTGGGGAGAGCTCACTGGAATTTGTATATAGTGGAATTTGAGTGTGTCACCATTCCTATTAAATAATGACCTCTCTGTAAGAGACTATCTCGACTGATACTGAAAGATATGGAACACATTCCTCTTTCTCCTTTTTTATCCATCACCTTTATCTTCATTAAAATATGGATTAAGATTCTTATCCTCCTTCTTTATCTCCGTTAAACCACTGTCACTGAAGACAAATTTTGTCGCACTAGCTGCTTTTTACAATATTATTGTGCTTTTCTGGTATAGAGGAGTATATGAAATTTTCAGCTTCCAGCTTTTCATCCAGATAGCTGTTTGGAAAATGCTATGACATCTTTGTGCAGAGAAGTTCAGATTTTTCTATTCTGCATGCAGACCTCTATCAGTGACTTTTCCATATGGGTATGATATGATGTATTCACCCCACACAGCACAATATTTGAAAGCCAAAAGCTGGAAAATATTAATACAAGAAAACAAAGTTGTCTAAGCAGTTTAAAATTAGTAATAGAACTGTATACAGTTGTATCTCAAAAATAGTGATAAAAGAAAATCAAGTCCTCCTCAATTGTTTTTCCCTACATCTCCTATCCTTGATTTTTATTTTGGAGTGGAGATGAGAGAGGACCAGGGGGGAACTGAGGGTAAAAACAAGTGTTTTTCAAAAGATCTCTTTCTTCCATGACCAAAATTAAAAATGTTCACTGAAACAGTGAACATTTATCATCTTACCAGCTGCATGACTTCTCTTATGAGCAGAGAGGGATCATCCAGCTGGAAGTTACAAAATGGCTGGGGAGTGCTGACTCAGCTGGGTCTCAGCTGGCCTTTCTGAGAGTCTGCCATTAAGGTGTGGATATCAAGGATCAAATTTTTATCTCAGCTCTGACTGAGATAATGCAAAATTTGCTGGTTTTCAGGTGATCCAAACAACTCAGTATCTCTGTTTTCCCACTTCCTTCATCACTTATCTTGTGAATTTTTCTTCCCATAGGCAGGAAGGTGATTCTGAGAGGCATGTTGCAGCCATTTAGATATCAGTCTTTCACTTACAATCTTCTGAAAGTACAATAGATTTAGATTTCTTTTTAAATGAAATGAGTAAGAAATTTTTGTAAGTAGATGAGTTTAAATGTCTGAAGGAATGAGGCTTCCAAATGTCTCTGTCTTGTGCCAATGTAGGTGTGCTTGTGCAGATAAATGAATAACCACAAATATTGCATTCTGGAAAGCAACTGAAGTCAAGAAGTGGTTAAAACTTTTTAACTTCAACCTTACATTACTGTTTGAAGGATACTTATAACCTGAATGTTGATTGTCTGCCATCTACTTGAGTGGTGAGTTAGCAGTAGTTCCAGGTGTTGACTCACCCTGGCTGCTTTTCTCTCTTTTCCAAATATTAAAAATGTAGCTACAGAAAATCTATCAGTGTCCACTGAATAAACCTAAGTTTTAGTAGTATGCCATAAAAGGGTTAACTCCTCATGGTGAGTGCAGTGAAAATAATCAGCTATTTTACTAAAACCTACCATCCCTGTTGATTTGACAAAGCATTATGAAACCAGAAGCAAAAGTTAATAATTAAGTTGGGCTATTAAACATCTGCTAAACCTTTATAATGCCATAAGTGTAATCATTTCATTAAAAGCAATAGCACTGAAAAAATCTAAACCAAGATTTTTATTTTTCACTTTTTCTACCTGTACAACAGTGATCTAACAGTGATCTTTTCCTCTGACCTCTGACTCCTTTCCAAGAAATTACAAATTCAAAAAAAATATTGTGACATTCATTCAGTTAGCTTTTTTTGTGTATTTTCTAAGCAAATAAGGCATTTCTTCTCACACTATATGTCAAACATACTTCACATTGTGTGTCTCAAAAAGCAGATTAGACACACCTCTTGACTGGTGAAAGATGAAAGGCAAACTCACTGATCCATCTGTTTAGAATGTTTTGGGAACTGCTGCGGAACAACCCATAATATTTACAAAATTTTATAATTGTTTACATAGTGATAACATTTTAAACTCTTTTTTTTTTCCATAAATATGAGATATTTCAGAAAGGAAAACACACTGGACCCTAATTCAGCAAAGGCAAATTTTTACATTGAATAAACAATTTTTCTTTTTATTTATTTTTGTTTTCCATAATAAATTAACAAGTGCCCTAAAAAGTTCATGAGCAATTTTCATACCTTCAGAAGCATAAAAGCCTAAGTCTGTCTGGTTAAATCATCAGAGTTAGGATTAAACCTACAAAAACTAGTATAGCTCCAGCAGCAGCATACAGCAGTATGTAACTAATACAAGAGAGCTTGGAGCTGGGCTTACTGGTAGTAGCCATTCTGTGCAAATTATTTCACAGGCCAGATAAGATTGCTGAAAATCAAATGAGCCTATAGCATAATAAATATTTTACTGAGCCAAATGTTCATAATATAAAAACAAGTTATTCTAGCTCTCATAGCACACGTGCAAAATAGATGTAATGCTACCAAACCTGTCTTTGAATAAATGCAACAGAATGATTAAAAGTACAGTAATCAGTGGGTTATTTAGCTCTCATTAATTTTCCTTTTTCCTTCGTCATATTCTTCTAAATATGCCTTCAGATTATTCTTAGCAAAATGTATTTTTAATTTCTAAGTGTGCTTGCTTTAGCTTGCATCATAAACTATGGTCTGTGCATATATGATTGCAGAAATTAATGTAACCTGTTCATACATATATCAGATTATATCTACCCCATTAGTCTCCATAATTGCTTAAGTAGTGGTTCCTTTATGTATCTCCTGTGCTGACCTCATCTATCAATGGGACAACAGTAGAAAAGATTCTCCTGTTCCCAACACTATAAATTACTTTTTAGCCTAGGTTATGTCTTCAAGCTGGTATAATGGTATTATTCACAAGAATGACATTACTTGTGTTCAGGAGTGTTCTTAGAATTAGTATATAACATCTCAAACCAGATCTAACAAGGTGAGAACACAGAAAGTCTAGGGTCCAACAGCAGGATAAATATTCTCAAAATCAGCAGTTTTAAACATTTATGGTTAAAAAATCATTAGCTATTTTTTTCAAGCTTCATTCATATCTTGTACCTACAGTCAAAGGTAAATTATAAAGTAAGTTCTGAAACAAATTCAATTTTCAGGACTTTACAACATGCTAAAATAAAAATTTGACTTTAAATCAGATATGTTAGCCCCAGTACAAAGTGAGCTGCACGTGTTTCAGGATTTACAAAAATATATGTGGAAGTAGAATTGCCATGTGAATTTTCTTCCAATTTAGTTAAACTTCAAGTCCTGTCAGCACAAAACATTACAGAGAGAGAGTAACCTGGTCACTTCCTGTTATTAAAGTGCATCTTTTTCTTCTGTACTTGATATTTCCTAAGGTAATGGAATGTTTTTTCCTGCAGCTTAATTTATTACTTTTTAGATATAGCTTCTAGTGTGCCAAATTAGCAGTAAACTAATATTGCAAGCTCCATGTTTCTGTTCTGTCTTATTAACTATGAGGCAAAATATACCCGGTGGACAAATAAGATTATTGTTGTGCAATCAATAACTATTTTTACAATTATAATACTGTATTTTTTTTTCAATTTAATATTCTCTTTTAACTTTATGGTGTGTTTTAATTGCCTGTTTTAACTTGCAATACATCACTCCTAAAGACTAGGTGATTAATATATTAAATATTTTTTAAAAGTTATGATATATGGAATTTGTTTAAGTTGGTTAAGGTCTGGGATTTTTTTCTCTTCCTTCCCATCTTCCTTGTTTTGGCCTTCCTTGTTTCCTTCCTTGTTTCTAATGTTGTGTGGAAAGCATGGTTCTTTCCTTCCTTAAATACTGAATTTAAAAAGGAAAATCAAATGAAAGATGATTCCAGAAGGAAAATATAGTTCCTGCAACTATTAGAAATATAAAGTATCTTATAAGTGCTTGAGAAAGTTCCAAAATATTAACTGCTAAATGAGTCTGTGGCAGAGCATGGAACTGCAGCTACAGCAATCATTTTTACAGCAATTCATCATTTAACATTTGAATCACTTATTGCTGACTAAAGAGAAACATCTATCAGAGAACTCAATCTTTTTCCATTGTTATATATGATTCATGAATTCCAGGTATTATACAAATGCACCATTAATCTGAAAGGAAGTAGCGTTTGTCAAAATATGTTTAAACTAACATTTAAAATTCTTTCAAAGTAATTGTATTTTTTTCAATATATTTACAGTTACTCACAAACATCCTCTCAGACAACAGCAGGATTTTTGTAATACAGCTGGCATACAAGTTGCTGAAATGTTGTCCGCACTTCATTATATGTTTGCGTTTCTGCTATAAAATACAAAATATACAATCTGCTACCAAAGATGAACAAATTTTATAATTGAAAGGCCTTAAGAAGCTAATGTGAAAATCATTTTGTTGTGTCTGTACTTACTCTTAGTTTATTCAGTACCTATCCAGAGTTTTAGACTGAAGATACGCATCACATATATGCAAGTGTTTTTTAGATGTTTGCAAATATATATATATACATTTGCTGATGATACAGAAGGTGCTAAGTTCATGTGTGAAGTCTCCAACTATTTTTACTCATGGCATCAATGAAAGTGAGAGGAGACTTTGGCACTGATGTGTGTGTGCATCATAGCTGATCCTGCTTTGAGCAGGAAGCAGCCCTAGATGAACTTCTGAGGTCCCTTCCAGCCTGAATTTTCATCTGACCATTTTGATCCCAAGTTAGGACTGAATGAGGGCCTGGAATGTAATATGAGGTTGTTTAAAATCCTTAAGTGGCCTATGTGGTTTATTTTTTTGTGTGTTTTAGAAGATTTTGAGACCACCCAAAGAAACAATTTTGCATGTAGAAAGTAATTTATCTAGTCATTTGGATGACAATTTTGGCCTCATGGTTTCTTCATATTGTAATTGTGCAAAAGAGTAAAAATAGTAATTGTCAAGCCATTGGGATAAGGTCATTTTTTTTAAAAAAAAAGGTGACTGAACTGTTTATTTATCATGAAATATTCTGCAATCTAATAAGGGCTATTTAATTTCTTTCTGAGAAAGTATGAAACTTGGAGTACATACTTCATGACTTTGTCTTAGTCCTTGCTTTCTTGCTTTTGGATGTGGGAGATGCTATGAATGAAAGATGGTAGTTGCAGGATGTGCTTTATATTAAATGTACATTTGATGATAGAAATATCTTGTTCAACCAGACGTATTATTTTGATACCTCTGTGTAGTTATTTGAAAGCACACCATAGATATTAGTATTGTTACTAGGTCTGAATGAAGTAAAATGCATCTCTAATATGATACCTTGTGTTATGCTTCTGGATTTAAAATGGTAAGCAGCACAACTTCTGGCTTCGCACATAACTTTGTAACCTTGTGGAGAACCTCAGAAGTGGATCTGGAGGATACTTTCCTTTTTTATTGGAAAGATCAATGTGTGCATTGAAGGCACTAGTCTGGAAGTCAGGACTTTTCTGTTTGTGCCACAGATTTTCTGTGTGGCCCTGGACAAGATTTTATTCTCACTACTGCAGTGTTCCACATAAATTTGAAATTTTGCTTTACTCTTTCAAATAGTTTAACAGATATAGGGATGTAATACTGTTGGGTAACTGTAAAGTGGTATCTGGATACAGACCATATGTGAAAGTTGAGTTTTGTTATCAAAATTATTTAATTCAGTCATTCCTCAGGAAGTTTCTCTCAAAAGGAATCCAACTACAGTAACAAAACCTAAAATTTCATGTAATTATTTTTAACCAAACATTTCTCATCTTAAACCTAAAAATATTTATGATTTGGTGGAATAATCAGAGAAACATTTTGTCTTAAATCTACCTGTTAAGCTCGTGATATGTCTAAAAGCAGGTTAATTTCAGGAAACAAATCTTGGTAAAAGGTGAGAATTTTCTGTTATTTTAGAAATAAAAACTGGTGAAAAACAGCTGTTATCATGACTCTCAGCTGAAACTTCTCAAGTAATGCTTGTTTTGTAACATAAAGACATAATAATTTTGCCTATAAGTAATACTTGTGGTATTGTTTGTATCATTGTTATTTGTATTACAGGTATTGTTGCTGCAAGGTCTCTCAGTGGCCCAGGTTGGAGAAAGCTATTTAAAGAAGTCTCTTACTCAGTGGTGCTTTTAAATATGTTATCTTACATTCTGATTTATAGATTTATAAACTTCTCCACTTTTTGTTGGCTTTTCAGAGCTCTTCTACAGAGTTTCTCTATTTGTTGGTATGGCTGAGTCTTGTAAGTGAGACTTGGAGACACCAAAATGTTGCTTAGCAATTCACTGAAGCCAATAGAATGTTTTTTCTATTGCTCTCCTGCTGTGCTTGAAATTCACCCATTTATGTTTAAGTATGACAATATGAAACAAGTAGAAATAACCGCTTTTTCTTTTATCATGTCTCTGGGACAAATTCATCAGCTTTTCATCAATCAAGACCTGCATGGTCCTCAACAGGATTTCTGTGTGATGAAAGACTGCTGCGTTTAGTGCTTTGGGCTTTTACATCTTACACTCTCTGTGCCTGAGTATTGACAAATGCACTTTTCTAATACCTTATTTTTTTATTGAAAGCAGAAGCTTGGTTTTCCTCCCCTCTCTTGATTCTTGTTGATATCAGGCAAATTTACATGGCTGATTGCTCCCTTAGAATATTTATCTATCTTAATAACTGTGAGATACCACCTTTGGTGCAAACCAGAAGAAAAGAGATGACCCAAATTCTATTTATTCAAAGGGTATATTAACATTCAAAATCTGATTCATTCTTTATTTATATATCCATGAACTCCCACACATTTGTAATGTTTTTTTATAACAACTCTGGCCATGAAGCAGGTGACTTTGCTTTAGATGTTGTTTCATTTTTCTGGGTATCTGAACCCTGTTACTGCTATATCAAGCCTGCTATATTTCTGTTTTCATAAGGAAAAGTGCAATGAAAGCATAAAAGTCTCTATATTCAAATATGTTAAATGTCTAAAACATTTTTGTGAATGAGATCTCATGAGAGATTAGGAACCATTTACATCATATGAGATTTTTATTTATTTATTTATTTACTTAATCCCTTCTTTGCTTGTGATTTCCCTCCTCGTGCATGCAAAGTATCACTTAAACTGCAGCATTCAGACACAGATATCTGGTCTGATTAGGGTTGTACCCACAGTGTAGTGTTTTCGTAGAGTCCACTGCATGTTCCCATTTTGTGGATGAAGTACAGGGTCAACTGAGCACCATTCTCTGTGCAGAAATCGCTCATCATGATCATCACCATTCCAGTAGGGATTCTCCTTACTGCTCCCTCTTCCCTCCCCAGGGGCACACTATGGTGCTCTCTATCATTCCTCTGAGTCAACTGTCATCTATTTATCATTCCTATTTATGCACTTTCAAATAGGTCTGTACATATCACTGATACGCATTCCCGTGGTTTACAAATGCTCTTCAGAACAAGCACTCTTTTTATTGTTGTCAGCTGAACTTAAAACTTTCAGATTAGATTTGTTCCTTCATAATGTTGAGGTTACTTTCTACTTATCTTTAAGTAGGTACACAAGCACAAATAAATGAGTTAAATAAATAGAATGCCTTTCAGTTTTATTTTTTTTTTTAATATAAGAAATTCACAGAAGTCTTAACGGAGAGGGTTTAAAAGGAATTTTAACTATCCAACTTCCATCTGAGATGGAAAAATCTCTCATCTATCTTTAACCATTGTAATAATTATTGAATCACATGTTCCTTCCCCACTTACTGCAGGCAAACAGCACACCAAACAGTTGAAAATACAGTGCAACTTCAAATTTAATGAAATGCCTTATTACAAGCAGACTCAGTCAGCAATTAAGCTTTTAAAACCTGCTTTGGCATCCTCTTCACAAGTAGTTTTGCAAATCTGCAACACTACATTGGCTAGTAACTAGAGGCAATTGAAGAATATATTTTTTGGGTGACAAATCTGAGCTTCTGGGGGTTCTCTTCCTTCATATTAAAGTGAAAACAAAACATTCTGAATGCTTGCATGTATGTGAAATTTAACTAATTGAAAAGGGTCGATTTTCAACTTGCATCTTCTTTGTACATCAAATGAAGAAAAGAGCGCACCATGAACCGGTGAAATTTTTATTGCTTTATGCATCTTTTCTGTTTGACTGAAAATGCATTATTCAATTAAAAAAACTTCAGTTGAAATCACTTTGGCCAGCTGTTGAAGGTAATCCCTTTACCATCTATTTTAATCAGTAGTTTTTAGTAGCCCTTATACAATATGTGAAGAAAAAGGTTGTCTTCTGAAAAAAATGAGCCCAAGTATAATGGTAGACTAAATTCAAAATGGAGATTTGTAAGAACAAAAGTAGTAGGTGTCCCACCCTTAGTAAAACTATGCATTTAACCTTTTAAAAAATGCACAGAGAAATGTTAGACCCTTATGAATGGCATTTACACAAGCCAGTGCACAAACCAAATATTTAGAGTTACGTGCTTTTTCCAAGGAATACATGTGCTCACCTGACTTGACTCAAAGCCCTGACTCTTGTCACTTTTTTTTTACAAAATGTTAGTAGCTAGAATATTTTAATGTGATACAAGGCTAAACACTCTGATTTGATTAATGAGGCTTTTTGTTCCCTCACCTTTGAAGTGTCCAAATTTCCATGATATACTGTTGTCCAGGAAATACATCTCCAAGATTTCCCAGAAGCAATAGTTTGTGCCTAAAACGTCTCCAGACGCAACCCATATGTTTGGATAGATCACTGGACCATAGAATTTCTGGCCCTAACTGCCCCACCTTCTCCATCTCTCAGAAGATACAATTGATGGATTACTGGAAAGAGAAAGAAGATGAAACTACCAACAGGTTACTGCGTTTAGAGTGGTATCAAAGAGGAAGATCAGATTTTAAAATTGACATAATTTTAAACATATTTGCTATATTCACATTCAGTTAAGGTTTAATATGTCTGATTGTATCAATGCACTTTCTTAGAATTGTGACAGTTCATCATATACTATGATAAGCAATGTAGCTGTCACCACCTTTTTAGCAGAAGATAAAATTGGAAAGTAATCTGATTTTGAAAATTAATATAAAACTGTTACATTTTCTGGAGTATGACAATGCTTTTATTTGAGATGTTCATGTGAAAATCTTTGGTTGCTGTTTTAGCAAGGATACCCAAGGAATATACCCATGTCAACTGGCCAATCTGTTTCCATCTCTCTCTTCGCTCTGAGGATAAGGAGCCTGCAGAGTTTTTATTAATCACCAAACAAAGAAAATCAGAGCTGCCAGTGTGAGTGGCAGGCAGGAGAACAATTTTTAAATGCATAGTCAAATCAAATATATGTTTTCCAGAAGAAGAAGCAGGAACACAGTCTCAGACAACTTGTTTGGGTTAAATCTCTATCATTCATGTAATGTATATTAACTTGAAATGATGGATGCAATTTAAAGTATGTAAAGTTGTAATTTCTGAATGATTAGGAAGGAAAACTTTAAGAAGAAAGCTGAACTTCAGAAGCCTGCATTTCATTTATATTTAACAGGTCTGTTGAATTCCTCTTTCTCAGCAGAATCATAGTTAGTGGTTCATCAGAAATTTTTAAGAGTTGCTTGTTGACTTGGTGGTAGGTAAAGAAAAACGTTTTCCTGTTATTGTCAAAATAAATGCTGGTATTTAAAGAAAGTTACATCTGTCATATAATAGAATACATTTTAAGCTTATAAAATTACATAATTAATTATATTTTCCTTGAACTCCTCAGTCAGAAAGTTCCAATAGTAAGTTATAAAATCTCTACAAAAATGCTTTGGACTTTTCGAGAATGTATCTTCTGTTAATTTGTTTTTATGATGGCAGGAAACAGGTTTTGAATGAGGCTCTATCTTGGATCAAGAACCTTTAACAATGCTTGTTGATCACTTAACAATATCATAGATGATGAAAAATATGCTTTCATCCTGTTTTTTTTTTGAGAGTTTCAGGGTAATCTATGTTCAAATGTAGCCATAATTTGGAGTCATAATTAAATGTGCCATTACCAAGTCTGTATTTCAGACAAAATGTTGCATTTACTGGCAAACTAACACAAATGATTGGAAATCTCAGTAAAGGTACAGTAGCAGCTAAACTATGATTGATCATTTTTATGAGCCAAGGTAAATGGAAGATCAACTGCAATAGCTACTGCATAATTAAGGTGTATACTGTTGTTATGGGAAAAAGATATATTTTGAGGCTTTCAAAATATGATTTTAATGACTAGACTTGGGTTAAAGGTTAAATTTTCTCCTTAACATTTGTCAGCAAGCCTGTGAGTGTCATTAACATAGTGGAAAATACTAAATATCAAGATTCTGCTTTTCCTTCAGTAAATGTGGTGCAACCTGGCTGGTGTTCTAATTTCTGTAACTTCGGCTTGCTTGAATAGCTATCTAGTCTCATAAGATGATAGTTTCTTCTAAAAGAAAATTATAAATGGGTGTTTTCATTGAAGGTAGGGTGTTATAAAATGTAAAAGAACACAATATATGCATGAGTGAAGCTAATTCATAAATTGTGTTTTGGAGTAACACCTTTATGTTCCTGCTATGACTGTGCTGAAAAACAGTTATGGCATATCATGCCTTACTTTTTAAAGTGTGATGGTATTTTTTTTCTTTTTCTTCTTCTTTTTTTTTTTTTTTTTTAGACTAACATATAGAAAGTTATTTGCAGTTATTTTGGGTTGTCTTTTGTAGGAGTAGCTTCCGTAGTGTAAAGTAAAATCTCTGAATTGCAGGGAGGGCAGAATGCATAGTGCATTTTGTATACTGAATCTCAATTATTTCATCCATATGTATAGTCCCATCTGCTTAAGCATAGAACTCAAAGAACAGGGGTTCTTCCTTCTTTCCCCCATCTTCAAGCTAACTTGAACAAAAAAGCATACATAATCTTTTCTAGAGGAATGCAGTTAATTCATTCTTGTAACACCTGGACAGGGTAATCAATGCTTAGCTGTAATTGCAACTGCCTTATGGTGTGATACAGCCTAATTTCATTGTTTATAGTGACATGTAAATAGTAGTAGGGCTTACAGGCCTACTGGCTACATCCCCATGTTAAATACATATGGAAAGTATAATATCTGAAATTTCCCTCCCTAAACAACTTTGTAAACCAAAATCTAAAGCCACTCTGGGAAGATAAATGAGAGGCTTTTTAAGAAAAATATTGAATAATGAGCTTACTTGATACCTGTTATACCCATATTATTCAAATCTGTTCACAGGGCTTCTTAGTGGAAGCAGGGTGGGTCATTCATTTTTAAGCTCTTCTGTTGAGATAATTATTCATGAAATTTGCATAGGATTGTGTCAAGATGATGGTGATATAAGATTGTATTTATGGAAGTTTAATACATTTAGATCTATTAGAATTTTGTGTGTGCATGCGCGTAGAATTTCAGATGGGGTTTGAATAAATTAATAAATATTGAGAATAACACCAGATGAATGTGTTTTGCCATGGAAACCTGAGAATTCTTTTGAAATTAATGTAAGTAATATGAAATATTTTACCATTTTTATCCTGCGGGAATACTATTGCTAAGACATGTCCTTTATGGCATAATATTAAGAAGAAATTAGAGAAACAGAAAAAGATTCCTACATTCTTAAAGGTCAGATGGATCTGTAAACAAATGTTAAGCTGCTTATACATTCAAACACAGCTGTAGAACTTAGGCAATGAATGTAGTTATTGTACAAAAAGTACTGAGCAGCAGCAATGTTCCAGGCTGATTTGACTATAATACGCTCTTCTAAGGAAACACAAACAGTAGATTCTTAGTAGGGGGGAGGAAGTGTTGGCAATATGCTGTTTGCAAGAGAATATCTTTTTAGAAGAAAATACTTTCCTAAGCTGAGTTCTTAATTCTCTAATCAGGTTAAAGCCCTGGACATCTGACAATTACCACCAGCATTAAGTTGCATACTCCAGAATTTTCAACGTTTGATATAATAGTGTTGCTATAAATTCTTTTCTGTTTTCCTAAGTAACAACATTAAGTCTACATCATTTTATAATCCCCTTTTACTGAAAAGGGCACTGAGCTACAGTGATTTTCGCATCTCATATGTTAGAAAAAAAATATCATGTAAATTCTCTAATTCCTCTCCATTTTTTCATAGATGTTGATGTTCTATACAACTAATACTCCATCCTAAAACTCACAAAATTTCATTTTTCTAGGGTACCAGCATCTTTCTTTCTTTTCTTTTTCTTTTTTTTTTTTTTTTTTTTTTTTTTTTTTTTGGTCAGACTGGAAATATCGAAAGAATGGGCTTTTATACAGAATTTGAATTATGTGGTTTCTATTTCTGAGTATACAAGTACCTATACAGGAAACTGGAAACTGAAAATGGGAAATGGGTAGGGGAATGGCAATGGCCTTTTTTCTTTCTTGAGGAAAGAAAGTAGTTTGTTTTAAATAAGGGCTGTCATTTTAGATAAGTTTTTAATGTTTTAATATAGTTGGACCTACAGAATTAAAGATGATTTTTGCTTTTCATAGTAAATATGAACACTTCATTTCTCTTCCATTTCCAGAAGGAAAAAATCTTTTATTTTCTTAGAGTCAAGATAACTGTTTTGAAAGATGAGAAAGGAACATTTTGATTACTTTCAAAATGTTTCCAGTTGTGTTTTGTCACATTTTGTCTATAGAGAGGACATGCTCCTGAATTTGTCTTCCTCTCAGCCTCAGGAAAAGAACAGCACTCACATCCTTCTAGCTGTTTAGAAACATGTGCACGTACCTTCGACTTTTTAACAAAACTTGGAAGATGTACACATCTTTGTGGAAGTTTTTAATGATGTTGTAGAAAAATATTAATTCTACAGAAATATGACATGAATCCAGCTGAAAGCTATGAAAGCGAATCAAGAGACATTGTCAGGAGAGGGGAAAAAAAAAAAAAAAAAAAAAGGAGGCAATCCATATGTTTCTGGAAAAAAAAAATGTAGTAGTGAGAGAAAATTCATGTTTTCTTATGAGAAATATAATTTAAAATTTCAAATAGAAACTAAAAGAAAATCATAGAGGAAGCCAAACTGTATTCTAAACTATTGTTATTGAGAAATTTTACTTCATTAGAAGGACTGTAACTGAAAATCATAATTATCCTTAGTCTGTTATTCTACCATGATTTTGTTGTTATAAGAAATAGTACTTAGGACATTAGAAGAGTTAAAGGTCATCAAAAGACATAAAGGAAAAGCTGTTTTTCTGTATTCTTAAAGAGAGGATGTCTTAGATGCATAGTTATTACTCTCATTTTCTGTCATACATGCAGAAATTAGAATAAAATAGAAACACTGGAGGATTTATTTATAAAAGCCAATACATGGGATTAGTATCACAACCTCTTTTTTGAGAGGATGTTCTGGAATTCTTAAGGATAAAGACACAGACACGCCAACACACACACAAACTTGACCATCCTCAGTCAACTTTAAAAATATATGGCATTTTAATCTCAGTCTGTCAGCTTGAAGATATTTGGGATCTTTATTATTAACTTTGCCAAACTTCAGTAAAACTTCTTGATAAAAGTCTTCATGTTCACCTAAAGTAATATTAGTATTCGCACAAAGACTTCTCTAATTCCTCTTGCTCTTGTAACTGAAAGGTCATGCCTGGACAAGGATGTGTTCTCAGAATAACTAGGAGCATCGTCATGCATCACCAGAATAACAAGTGAAAGTTACTGTTTTCTTAAAGACCCAATGACAAGCTACTGCCATGCATTCAAATAGGAATTCTACCAATAAACAGCAGAGACACCCTGACATGTTATGGTGAGCCAAATGACATACTTGCCAATAGTTAGTCACTGAAAGAGTGGTTGTTTTTGTAGCCAGACAATAAGGACAGCCAGGTCAATTGTGACCACCTGGAATTTCTCATTCTTTTCACATCTTTCACATCTACGTTCAATTTATAAGAATCTAAAGCTCAAGTTTCCTGCCTGAATCCCTTCTTAGTTCACACAGTCCCAAATTCTTTAAAATGTTTACAGAGAAACCTGTCTGATAGTTACCTGCTCTCCAGGCATTTAATACCTCTGACTCAGTCCAGATGAGTATGTATTTGAAGCAAAATCCCCTCAGATCACTAGTTTTGCCCCTACTCCACCCCAGCTAGTTGTTTCTGTTCCCTTCCTTTAAAAGGAGCTTCCAGTATTCAGTGATCTAGGCAAAGAGCTACAGCCAGGTTAGAAGCTGTAGCGCGGAACCAAGCACATTGTAATAAAAGTCCATTCCATCAGGATTTTCTGCTAGCTGATCTCTAAACGTAACAGAAATATGTCTATTTTGTAAGTAGCTGCTGGCTTGTAAATCTTCTAGGCTGTAAGTAGTTTCTTTTAAAAGCTGTTCTAGTTTCACTTTTTTCTCTTTCAGACCTGGCCCTGAGTGAAAGGGCATAAGTAATTGGTTGCAATAATAAGTGGAAGGAACAAAGCAATAAATTTAAAAAGTTTGCACAAGCAAGTTACAGGAATCAATAAAAGCATGAACCTACATACACATTCTAATCATTTTGACACAGAAGAGTTAGAGGTTATGATATCTTGACTTAAAAGGAACTTTCAACAATTAGCCTCTGGTAAAATTAAAATAGAACCATGTAAGATAATAAAAAATACAAACAGCAACACAAAGGAAGGAAAAGGGCATTGTCATTAAATGGGGAAAAGAAAAAAAAAAATCAATTAATTTGCTCTTCCATGAATCATCCAACCAAATAACCTTATACACTATTAAATAACAGCAGTTAATTGCACACACTTTTCTATTAAAGTTTTACTTGACTATGTAGAAAAAGACACCACTATGTTAAGCATAAGTGCATTTATTATTTGTTTTTGAAAACATAGTCATGGCTTCATGAGCCATATATATCTGCGACTTAGCGAAAGTAGCTATATCATAATTTTGCAGTAGTCAGTGTTTGGAGAAATTTAGCTCAAGTGTTGTTCTAATAGTCTGGTGAAAGTCCTTTGGGGATAATATCAAAGGCATATAACAATATGGAGGACTTAAAAGTGTGAAAATAGAAAATTACAATAAAGTGAGGACTAGTCAGTTAGGGATTTCTAATTTAAAAGTAACTGTATAACTTCATATGTTAAAGCTTTAAGAAACTGACTTGATTTCTTTCAGCTGCTTGCATAACTTGTTGCTCTTTTCCTATGTTGTTCTTGAATCATAGCTTTGAAAACTTCAGAAACTGTACATTTTTACATCTAAATTCTAATTTCCAACAAGGAAATCTTCCTCTATCAGCTATCAGTTCATAGAACATCATGTTTCCCTGCAGCCTCCCCCTTCCCTACCATACAAAACGATGCTCTAATCTCTGTTTGTTACTCATTTTCAACAAACTCGTGAATTTATTGGGGGAAATTTCTTCCTCTCTCACTCCTTTTTCACTCTTTCTTTATTCTTTTTAATGAAAAAAAAAAAAAATGAACTGTTTGCATGGGACAAACTAATGTTCACTCTTTTTTTCTTAAGGCTTTCATAGAACTTGCTTCTTGCCTTAGCTGTTCAGTGTCTAAAGTAAAATTGCAGTATTAAAGAAAACACTACTATAACTATTTTGCCCAATTAGGGAAATGGGTTTAAATACTATATATATATATATTCTCCATTAAGTATAAAATAACTGCTGTGGCAATAGATAACAAAAACAGGGAAATAGCTGTCTAGTAGGATTTGCTGGGGGGAATTTAGTTAACTAGACTCAATGAAAAGCACTGTCTTGAGTGGCATGAACTTCCATGGTTTTATTTTTTTTGTTCTGCAATAAAGTACATTGGAATAAGATATAACTTCTGTTCTTATGTGGAGAGACATGTATATACAAAATATAATTTATTATGTTTAATTTCATGTTTCAATTAAACTAATTTATTGATATAATATGTAATTATACATTTTTATTTATATTTATTTAAATGTAGATAAATGAATTATGATTATAGCAGAATTAGAAAGGGAAGGTTAGAAAGTATAGAAGGTACCATGATAGAAGTTATCATGATAGCTATTGTACAACACATCAAAATATTCATCATATTTTTGTTATATGCATGTATACATATGTGTATATAAATTTTTCAATATTTTTAAATATTTTCAAAACTATTTTATAAAATCTGCATATTCCTATGATATGTAGGCATTTTTTTTAAAAAAAAAGACATTTTTATATTCCATCTAAGTTCTGTGACAGAAAGGTGTTAGAAAATTATGCAGGTGTTTTTAAATGTTATATTCCACTTGAAATTTTCATTAAATAATTTAGTCCTCACTGAAAATTTATATTCATTTTTAACATTCCAGGTAATTTCAGTGGAGTCATAAGTTTGTAAAATTATAATTATGAATAGAAAAGGAGTTATAAGAGCTTATTTCTGATGTCTTTAAAAATAATCAGTTCTTTATGTAATGTTTATTCTTGCTTAATGGGGAAAGGAGGATGGAAAGGTAGATTTTAGTGATTTTGTTAGACATACACGTGTTAACACCTTTCCTCTCATTGCCTATCTTTTTCCATTTCATCAAGCAATGCTTTCTCTTTCTCTTGGCTTTAGTTTCTCTGAAATGAATCATGTTTTTCTGTATTTGATTCAGTGTTTTGTTTGGTTTCTCCACTGCTGTTGCTCAGATAAAATTGGCTATAAAATTTTCAGTGCCAGGTACTTGCAAAACATCTGATTTGCCTATAGTGATATCACCCAAGGCTTGATTGATTTTTATTAACTAAGCAGAGTTTGTCTACATCAGCATTAGTATAGAAGTCCTCCAGGTAACAAAGAGATTCTGTGAAGCACAAAAATGATTCATTAACCCTCCTTCCTTTCTGTTTCATTCAACACTCAGTGCTCTAGTTCAGTCATACCAATAGGTTACACATATGAAAGTATGGTCTGTTGGATGATACGATTGACAGGTTTTAAACTGACACCCAGAAGTCTGTGAAATGCATCTAGTTTCTCTGTATTCAGCTGTAAAATAAGCAGCCTCTATAACATATTCTTTTTCACAGTCTTTTCTGTCTCCTCTGTTCATACAAGATACGGTTTATTCCTTTGTGAGCATAAGAGCTCACAGATCTCAGTAGAGATCTGACCCCTAGTAGTAGCTGCAGTCTGTATTGTGAAGAGACAAGTGTTTGTTTTTTTAAGGTGAAGCAGGAGAACTTTAAATCCCAGTTCCAAAATTACAATATAATTCTGTTTAGAAGTATTCTAAGCTTGAATTTTTCCCTGTGTCAAGAATTGACTTTTTGCTCAAGTGCTCTAATAAATTTCATATCAATAACTGACTATTTGATTCTTAAAGAGGTTATGGTGGATACTTTTACAGAAAAGGAATTTTATACTTCCCCCATAATGACTGAATCTCAGAGGAGATATCAATAAAGTCTCTATGAGCAACTGTAATAGAAGGAAAAAAAAAGTCCCCCATTTAAGATTTTTTTCATGAGAATATAGTAAGAGAAAGGAATATCATGAATAATTTTGGCAGTTGCAAATATAGGTTCCTGAATTTTGCTAGAGCATAAAGTGCAATGGCGTTTAATCTTTCCTTAGTTTGAGGTTAGACTCAGTCTTAATATGGCTGAAGTGTTGCCATATGATTGCACAAGCATTGACTTCAGCTCCATGATGGTTGCACAATTGTTGACTTTACTGACAGGTTAGCATTTAATCATATGGAACTGGAAACTGAAATTGATTTTTTTCATCCTCTTTATTTGAACTTTTTTATTAATCTGAGGAAAAAATGTGAAGTTTAAGCGTAGAAAGCATTGAAAAAAATCGCATTTAGAATCCCAAATTTCCTTATTAATTAGAAGTAAATTCAAATATAATTTTTGTTTTGTTAATTCAGGTTTTTTTCTGTCTTATTTTTTCTCACCTTTATTTCCTATTTATTATGTATTGCTTGGGTATCAGAATGGTCTCACTCATTTTTTTTCTGTTTCTAGCCTTCCAGTTTGTGTTCTGAGGTCTGGGTTTGGTTTGGACTTTGTGTGTCCCTCCCCCTTATTAAAGAAAGAAACTTGATAATCACAAATTCAAATATTATATTAGATAATGTATTAATGAAATATCAAAGTGTGGCATGCTGAATGTGTTTAAATTTTATTTGATTGCTTGAGTTAAATAGAAATGCACCTATGATTTCCACAAATGGATTTAAAAGAAAAATAACAACCAGAAGAATGTTAAAATGAAGAGTGGTTTGAAAAGGCAAATGATTACCAGCATGCACGGCTTTAAAAATTTTGGTAATTCTCATCTCAAATGGAAAGCAAATCAATGTATCTCAGATAAATCATTTCACCATCTATTATTTGCAAGAATTCAGCACTTCCATTCTTTTGCAGAAACACTAAAAACTGAGCCATAAATGCATTCTAATATTTTCTGTCCATTTCTATGTATTTCATAAATCAAGTCTAACATTCTACAGGTTTTATAGAATGTTTCTTTGTCCATATTACAGACTTACTCTATTGTATTGTGTTATCAGTTTAGTGATAAAAATTGTACATTGAAGTAAGGCATCTGACAGTTGATTCACAAAGTAATATTTTTATACACCTAATTGTGTTGTAATCTTTTATGTATAAGTATTGCAATGTCCTCTGCATAGTATCATTTTCACTTTTAGTGTTCGACCAACATACACATTATTTTCTTTTGTAGGTTTTAAAAAAATATTTTGTGTTTAATTCAATTTAATATAACAGCATAACAACAATATTGATTCAGCTTAAAGATATAGACAAGTATCACATGTTTTTTTTTTATGGTCCTGTTACATATTTCAGTTGTTTTTCTGGTTTCAGGTTGCTAAACACTTGATAAAAGGCCCTTGGAGCTTTGAAGACTCTTGGTGAAATGTTATGAATCATATTATGAAAATTAGTAAATGCATATTTCTTAGGAGTTGTATAACTATGCTTCCCTGTGCAGTTACTTAGCATCATATCCTGAGGGATGACATTTGGGGAATAGTTGCTTACACTGAGTTCAGGTTTCCTCTCTGTTCACCCAGCTGTGTCATACTGATCGTTTTACAGAATCTCCTCTGGGAGCAGAGTCACAACAATAAACATTTTTAAAACATGTAATAGTTGCATGTAACTGCTAGTAAAAGTAGTGCCAAGGTAGTACAACATTCTGTTTATTCTGCCCAAGAAGAGATTGAAATTAGAAGTAAATGATTGATTACAACAGTGATAATAGATAAGGAGCTGACCTCAGCTGCAAATAAGGGAACAGCAGATGGTGGAGGCATATGTTATGCCCTCTTATGTTAGTTAAGCACAATAGCTGTCTTCAAACACCATTTATTTAGCAATAACCTTGACCATTTTCAATAATGGCTCAATCTGTCCAAGAAAAGAATTCACTCTGCTGTGTACTGTTAGCATCTTCCCTCCTACTGATGGACGCTTTTACTTCTTCCTCATTTTCATTGACTTCAGTGCAGCCCCTAGCTTTGTGCCTCTCTCTCAGGTGCATAGGGATTTTATTCCTTCCACAGCAGTTTCATTTTTGTCCACTCTACTGTTCTGCTGTGCTTTTGTGAGTGTGTGTATGACTGTGTGTTGGTTCCCCTATATCAAGACCTTCCCTGCTGAAGTTTACAAAAGCATATTTTGGAAATCTGCATTAACCTTTTCATCGGCTTATTTGCCTACTTGACCTTATTCCTTGCAACTCCGTATACACAGAAATGGTACAGAACTTTTAGGTTCAAATGTCAGTGATCTGTGGAAAAAAAATATATATATTAAAAAAAACAACTAAGGATTTCTAAAAATGCAGTAATGTTGAGAGTGTTAGAAAATGATGTGTGTGTATGTTTAGTGTAGGATATTTTCACTCTGCATGTCAAAATACAGCACTCAGACTTTTGGCAACAGCTGTCTCCATGCTTGCTTCTTTTTTGCCTGGTCACTTACTACTGATATTTATCTATCTTCCTCCTTTTACCACCTTTCAGTTGCTGCTGTAAGAATCCTTCACATCTGGATTAAATTCATTACGTCTTCATCTTCAGAAATCCCCTGAGAATGTATGCTTCCTCTGTCATTTTTAGTTTTTCTCCTTTCTTTTTGTTTTTACTCATGTATTTATTTGTTCCACTGCTATTAGCTTAAAGCATTCTGGCACATAGTTTGTACACTGAGCAAAATAATTATATCGTGCATTATTAAGAAACCATAGGTCTTGACATGTAATTGTTGTAAACAAAATCACAAGTTGGTGAGATTTAGTATTCATTATTTCAGTATTTGACAGAGTAAAGAATAGATAAATATTAAGTGTTAATACTGTAGATTCTTTGACTAAATCTTCTTCCTGGATGTTAGAGCTCTTATCAGCTACTTTTTATTATTTTCCTTTTCTTTCCTGAGACGTATAAAGAAAGGAATGTTGATACCTGTGTCAAAATGACTTTATGTTGAATGATTCTTAGCACCATTTCAATGAAATTATTCTATGAATGGAACATACTTTTAATGGACTGAGGAAACTGTCTGGGGGGAGTCACCACTCCATAGAATTAAAGAGAGCAAAACAGTGTTGTATATAATAATGTAATATTTGGATAAATTTTTACAACATAGCTAGGCAATAGAATTTTGGACAAGCTGTCACTAATAACTGGGTTGGCAAAGAGAGGGGAAAACAAACAAACAAAACCCTCAATGGATGGAAATCAATTTGGTATATAATCTGGAAAAATTGGACAGTCTAGGATATCTGATCTCAAGGCTCTTGAAGTGGAAACCTAAGTTATGTGACATAAACGTGACATCCAGGAGACAGGTTGCAGCAGATGGAAAGAAGTAAGGTAACTTAGAAAGGATGTTTTGGATACACTATTTTTGTTAAAGTTTGGAGGGTGTGTGGTAAAGCTGTATATGTTTAAATGAGCTTTAGTAACAATAATCACTAGAAATGAAAAATGTGCTGGAGAGACTTTCACTTCTGATGCTGAATGAAGATAGTATCAACACCCAATGAGCATTTGACATATGCTTGCCATGGTGGTTCTCTGTGTGCTTACCTACTGCAAACTGTTCCTTTTCTGCTTTAGGATTTAACACAAAACTAAACTTTTAATCAATTATTTTTTCCTGTTCTTTCCAATAAGAAGAAACAAACTAAAATCGGTTATGTATGTTTTGAAGACAGTTTTGAAACTACTGGTAATGTTTGTTTATAGAATCTTAGTATACTGGTATTCAGGAGAAGCAGTGTTACCCTTTCAATTCAGACAAATATTTTCTGTAAGCTTCTGAAGAATACCATGTAACTGTAGATTGAAATAAATGCTCAAGGGGAAAAACATGTGGTGGGTTAGTCTGAGCATGCTAATTTATTTCCTGAAGTGCCCCCCTCCGCCCCCCACTGAGTGCAGTTGATGTGTTCCATGTCATACCTTTTGGTGGGCTAGAGCTTCATAAATGTAAATGTAGTTTTCCTGACAGCAGGTTAAATCTGACTGGGTGCCATAAACTTCTGCTTCTGTAACTGGCCAGTACTGGAGCTCAAGATGTGCAGCACTCTGGGGGGAAAGAACAGCACAAGCTAACCCCATGTAATCAACCGTTGCACCCAACAGGGCAGTTAAGTCTGTTTGAAGAAAAACAAGTTTTTTTCTTCACCTTTAGCCTTTTCATCTGTGGATCACTGTCCACAGGAGAAATAAGAAGGAAAAAAAAAAAAAAAAAAAAAAAAAAAAAAGTAACAAGCAAACAAAAAAGACACAAGTTTCAGCAGTCATGTGGGTTTAGGTCCCAGATGCATTCATTCAGAAAAGTTGCAGCACATGCATTTTCTAGAAAAATTCTGAGTTTAGTGTATTCAGTTTTCAGTCTTTGTAACCCATAGACAGTTATTAGGTTCAGAAATGCTAAATTGTATAATTTCTGAAGGTTTTTTTTTTTTTTCCTTCCTTAAGCAATTTATGAGACTAGGGTTCAATTTACAGACAAAGGAAATAATCAGTCAGTACAGTCTTGAAATGTTAAGAATTTGGAGATATGCACCCAATAAGAGGACAGATTAATATTTACTAATACAGATGGAATGCAAAGGGTGCAAACACCTCTGAGGTACATTGACTTCAAAATATGCTGTGATGTAGGTTGATATCATCGGGAAGCAGATCTGGGGCTTTGATTCTCACTATTTTTCATTTGTTTGTTTGTTTTTCACATGTTCCAGGGATGTACTAAATCTTTAATGCTAAATGAAAAATATTTGGAAAGTGAGCCCTGGTTCCAAGGCAGGCAGTGCAAACTGACTAACACCCATGTCACTAGAGCAGACTGTAACTATAGATGCAGAGCTGGGACCAGGATGATCTCACATGGGGAGCAGAACCAGTTAATATACTTAGTATATTTCTGAATTGTCTCGAGTATTTTTGGGGGAAGTGATAGTTTTAGTGGTCCCTAATAGGTATGGGGTCCAAACTGACAGTTAAGCAGTATAAATGACAAGGGGTCCAATACTTGAGAGTCTCTGTAGTTCACATTTCTTTATCGGTATTGATGGAACCAGAGTGTCTGTCCCACAAGGAGCTAGATGGTCCATGTTTCTTGTAGTGAATCAGGGTTTTTTTTTGGTTTGTTTATCTCACTGAATACATAGGACTCTCTTCTTCATTAGTTCCTGATGAAGTTTCTATCACTTTTGTCTTAGAGCATATGGGTATGGAAATAATATGGTAATATTAAAATAGTAATTTATAAATATTAAAATATTACCATATTACCATATTAATATTATTAATAATAATATTAAATAAAATAAAATAAATATGGTAATATTAAATAAAATATTAATATGGCAATATTAAAAAGAATCAGAAAAAGATTACAAAAATACAAAATACAGATCTATTAGCTTACCAAATCAGCTGTACAGGATAGAATTAAGTGTATAGATAGTACTATCTTGTAGTTAAACAGAACACAATGCAAAATGTGTGGGTTTTGGCTTTCAAAGCAACAGAAAAATCGTGTAAGGCTGACTGCATTTCCTCCTTGCTGCCTAGGGAATTATTATCATTATTTATAACAATAATAATAAGCTAAGTAATCAAACAAAATAGCTAAAGTCATACAGTATCTAGAATAACTTTAATATCTATTTCCCGGGTTTGGGGTTTTTATCAGCTTTCAATCATATCTTTTCCAGAGCAGTAAAAAAAAAATAAAAATAATAAAAAAAAAATCAACTAATTCATTGCACTGTATTTAAACCTTGCTCTTAAACATTTTTTAAGGATAACCTAAATGCGTACCTCAGGATTTTCAAGACCTACCAAATTAAACACACATGGGGGGGGGGGGGCGGGGAGGAGCGTGTGTTTGTGGGAATTGTTTTATTTATTGGTTTGGTTTGTTCCACTATTGACTTTGGTTTCTAGGAGGCATTTCCAATTGGTTGCTTTTTTTTTTTTTATGGATTATTGGCTCAACTGATCTTTTAGAGTCCTTGTTGCCCGATTCTATGCAAGTTGTCAATTGACTAATTTCTTTTGTTTTGTTCCATTGAAAAAGCCAACTTTAATTTCTTTAAATTCTTAAAGATATTAAAATCTCTCTGACTTTTTTTAAGGGGAAATAATTACAATACGGAGGAGACAATTTCATGAAATGTCTACGTATGAAGTGAATCAGCTAGCATATGATGGGTAGCATAGTTTTTCATGCTTCCATAAAGGCTAACCAGTTTTGTGGTTTTTGTATAGATGTGCATGGGATGGTTTTGTGATATATGAAACCAGTGCTTCTTAGCAGATATAAAAGACATAATATTTTTAACAGTTTTATAAGCAGAGGGATTTATCAGTGGGTCTGGATGCTGAAACTGAAGTTTCTTTTCCAAGATTTATCTCAGCACATACCAGAAGTAACCAGAAGGAACCACAAGCCCACCAGCCCCAAAGAGATTTTTTGTTTATAGTGTCTTTATTGCTCATGCTTCAAAAAACTGCAATGAAACAAGGCTACCTTAGAAGCAGTTGTCCCGATACTGAATTTATGGCAGCGATAATGGAAGGATGCTGATTCAAAGACCTAGAGTGTTTTCCTTAAGTTAATATTTGTCTCAGATGTGGGATTTTTCTCATCATGAGGATTTGTCCTACTTTTTTTTTTCTATGTTCATCTGATGTACCAGGTGTGCAGAAAATCAGAATTAATTTGCAAATAAATATAAATAAAATGTAACAAACCACATCAACTTTCAGGCAATCTCCTTCAGCTGCCATGTTGTAGCATTGAAAATCACCATGCATATGTAACTTTATAAATCCAGGTCTATACTTATTGAAAGTGGGTGCTTAGGAAGGAGGACACACAAGTAGTTCTTACTGGGACAGGTGCTGTCCTCTACTAAGAACATCCTAATTATATAATAAGGCCTACATGTTTTTGATGTCATTTCCTGAAATGGCACCATGTGTGTAAGATGTGTAATTTCAGAGACAGAGTGACAAATAAGCAGTTGGCTGATTACTAATACAGTAATTTTAGATGCCACCCATCTTTACCTCTTGCCAAAAATATGTCTCTGGCAGTTAATTTAATTCCATTGATTTTTTTTTTTTTTTTTTTTTTTTTTTTTTTTTTTTTTTTTTTTTTTGTCATTGATCTAAGTAATCCCGCTGCAAGGCTTCTGCTGCACAGTAGTTTAGGTAGGATGTGACACAACATGGAGTAAGGGTAGAGGAGACGATTCAGAGATGCTGAAGAATGCCAATCCTTCAAGAATCCCCTTTGTGTTCATGAAGGTCTGTCCTCAAGCTACTGGTGTCTGTTTTTGCAGCATGTATACGTAGCTTCTGTATGCCAGAATTTGGAGAGACGGTGTGTGTGTGTTTTTAATTTATTTTTTTAATTATTATTATTTTATTTTTTCCTGTACCTTTGAACAATAAGAAGTTTTGACAAAGTGAGGAAATGAGCAAGTAAGAGGCACTACTGTTAAGAAAAGAAATGTGACGATGGAAACCAAGCAGAAGGGGAGGACAGAAAGGGATGGAACCTTGAGGCTCACAGGGAACTAAAGAGAACCATACAAAAATAATATGCCTGTGAACAGCACAAATACAAGGTGATGTGAGGAGATGCCTTTTCATCCCTTGTCACACAGAATGGGACCACTGTGCTAATCTTTAACATCAAGACTTCCTTGAAAGGGGATTTTACTTTGTTCTGCCACAAAAGATATTGCATTCCAGATGATATTTAAAAACTGTCATTCAAAACTGTATCTTTTATTTACTATAGCAGAGCGTGCAAATAAATTTAGCAGGTGTTATTAGAGCTGGTAGGGGGTAGAAGGCAAATCAAAAATGCTGATAAGGATTTTCTCAGTGTGCCACTGCTGGGACCCTGCAGAGACTAGCCAGTCTTAGCTAAAGCTGCAGTGTGCTTGCTCTTTATGGGAAATCTATCTCTTTTTATATTATAGATTTCTCACCTGTGAAATCTATTTACAGAAGAGGAATTTTCCATTCACCTTTCTTAAGACCATTTTATTTTGTTGCTCAAAATCAAAGGGCAGTCTGCAGCTATGTATGGCAAATCAGTATGATTCTTTATTGGGAATATGAATGAAACATCTTCCTACAAACTCACCATTTTCATGTTCTGCACAGGTCTAGAAAGTTCACTATTCACATGCTACGAGCTATTACACTGTCACTTTTAGCTTGCTTTCATTTTCTTTTCTTTTTTCTTAACACGCTCTCCTAAAAGTAGGCCAGCCTGATAGATTGATGGTGGACTAAAATACTTTTATATCCCATGTTCTGGATTTTCCAGCTTTAAAAGCACTCTGAAAAATATTGTTCTTACAAGAAAACTGGCATATTCAATTTACTGTTTCGTATTGCCTGTAGTAGAGTCTATTTTGAAAAAGAGGAAAAAACAGTTCCTGGAACAGGAAAAAAATATAAGCAGTCTGGATATACATTAAGATTGTTTTGCAAATTCATTAGTTTTCAGGAAGGGAAGAAGGACATTTGTTCTCAGCAAATCTATGCATCTCGGTGGTATTACTGTAAAGAAATGGGTAACTATTGTAGAATGAAGTTGTCATTGGTGAAATGACATGCTGTTTTTTTCAGATGCCTTTCTTTTCTGATGATCAAATTCCCATTCTGTTCTCCTGCAAGGCATGGAAATGAACACTTCTCCCCAGCTCTGTACGCCCTTCCCCAGCCCCCGCTTCCTCCATCTTTTTGCTGGTTCTTACTGCTGAAACTAGTTCCCATTTTTCTGCAGCAAATCCATCTCCCACTGTCTGTGGCTTAGTCAGAATATCTCTTAGTCAGAATAGGTACTTGACTAGGATTTTTGTGAAGATAATGAATTGTTTTCCACAGCAGCATTTTGAATGCTGAGCAGTTGTCAGTATGAAGATTTTAGATACTTGCCTAACAGGATAAGGGAATAGAGGCAGTGATAAATTTTCTTGCCCTAAATTCACTCTGTGCCTTAACAGTGTTGTGCAGGGATGAGTTTTTAGTATTTTGACTGCAACAGGGGTTAAACTGTTTGTAAACCTCAGTATATCCTCTGTCCTCTCCTCTGCATACTGCACCCTTCCTGATGTCTCTGCCAGAAGACTGCAAGGTGCAGGGAAAGCAGCAAACCTCGCTCCTGGGGTCAGGCTGCAGGGTGGCACAAGATGCCGTGCCAAGACCAGAGACTTCTGGGTGCTCTCAAGTTAGGCAAGAACACATCTTTATTGCTCACAGCGAGTTAGCAGCCAGCAGTTAGTGAACCTGACAAGCAGAAGCTAACTATGCACTTGTTATGTTTTATTAGTGTTAATGCATAAACTATTAATACATAAATTATGTAATAGATAAATTAATATTAATACATAAAGTATTATTATTATTACATAAATGGAAATGCAAATTACACAGCCTGTAGGCATTTTGGCTAGTGTCAATGAGACCACATTTTTTGTAGAGTTTATATAGTTTTTTAATGAGCCTCATATGCCCTTCCCTTTGATTTTTTCCTCTCTTTCCTAGTAATGTAGAGAACAATGATGAACCATAATTATGTCTTTCATATTTATATTGTTCACACCTTCTGTCTCCTAAATAGTTAGCTTTATGAGCAAAAGAGTGGGAGCTTTCTTCCTCCTATTCCTTGCATTGCTGTGAAAGCTCATTCTGTGAAATCTAAATTGATTTCTACCATGATATCACACTGCTTAAGTGACACTGTTAGAGAGCATGGATTAAAATTACCAAGTTAGGAAACAGAAATGGAACAAACTAGCCTTAAGCTACTTTGCTCTTGGCTTCTCTTTGGCTCACTAAATCCCCTTTCTGATACTGCTGTTAAAGAACAAGCAAGCAAGTAGGCAAGCAAGCAAGAACAAGCAAGGTTAAACAAGCAAGAGTAGCCCATTTACATGAAGAAATAATCGAGCATTATAAAAGGTCTTTTCACTTTTACTTCTCATGGAAGGAAATATTTTAGCATCTCCAGTGGATTAAAACATGGAAACAAATAAATACAATTAAAATTATTTTCATGCCCTATGACAAGTTTGGAAGGTACTTTGGATTTCATGGAGATGTTATGGACTCAGTTCTTCACAAATCACCCCACATTGCATTGTTGAACTATTAAAATCAACACAATTCAATTTTAAACTCCTAAAGTTTGGAGATAATATGTACATGTACATTCCCATTTACTGAAGTAGAATTGGACAATTTTTTAACTTGATTTCTGTCCCAGTGGGACTGAGTTATATAATGTTATGCAGAATTACAGCACTGACTTCACTGAGGCCAAGTTTTCATCCCTGTTTCTATTAGAAATGCTTCATTTTTCTTCACTGTTATTTCAATTCTTGTTTCTTATAACTGAAGTAACACTAATAAGGAAAGTATTAAGTGAAAAAGCTAATAAAAATAAATTTTAAATTACTAAATTTTTAATGATAAAATTTAATAAAAAACTGAGGTCATATACTCACTAATACAGATAGTTTGATGCATTTTTGAAAGAATGACAAGGAAGGAAAAGGAAGTATCACTTTTGTCCTTCAAAGTTGATACCATGGACTTCTCTATATACCTCCTATTCTTTACAGAGCTGCAACATTACAAAGATAAATGTTCATACATCCTAAGTGTGTGTGTGCTGAAATGACTTTGAAGATTTCCAAATACTAAATAAAGGAATTTCCTTTATCAATGAGGAACTTATACTAAATAAGGGGTTATCTAAATCAGTGCTTTAGAATACTTACTGATGGTTGCAGTTAGTATTATAATTTTTTGACAAAATATTCATACTTTTGTCTTGAGAGGTAATATTAGTATTATATTCATAGATCGGATGTCAAAGCCAAATGGAAATCTTGCATAGAACCCTGGCATTTATGCTTGTATGGACAGTTATTTTCTAAGATGTATTGAAAGCTTTTCATTTCATGATTAGAGCTTTATTGATTGTTGGAAATGTTTTTATAAGGCAATATTTTTATATTGCCTTTTTTTTTTTTTTTCTAGTAGTGTAGTATTCTTGCAGAGCTTTTTTGGAAATCATTGTAGAAAAAATGAATTTAGGAAAATAACCAAAGATCATTTCTCTGTTCTCAGTTAAAATGGTAGACAACCAAACTATACTTTTTCAACATTAAATAAGACCTAAATTCCTTTCCCCTGCCCCTTTTGCATTGGATTTTCTAAACACAGAACTGTGTTCTAGTTGGGAATGAGTGCCTACTGTTAGTAGTCCCATCTGACGTCAAGGACAATGTAGAATAATAATTTATTAAGCAAAAAGAAAGAAAAGGCAATGTTACAATTGGGAAATTGCACAAGTTCTCATAGCAAAACAAACAAAAAGAAACAAACAAAAAAATGCATAATTTTCAAAAATACATAAATAAAATAAACATTTAAATACTTAGAATACTGACTGCTAAATTGAGGACTTTGTTGACTTATTAATAACACAATGCATAGTAGCATTTCTATATCAAATTTAGCAATCTGAACCATCTTTTAAAAATACAGTTGGATGCTTTATTCAGTCATCTCCTAGAAGCTCACCTAATTACAGCATGATAGCTCCAATGAGGAAGTGGAACTAAACTCTGGCAAACCATGTAAAATTTGTTAAATCATAAAATAGAACATCAAGTTCAATATGTCTCATGTTATTAAAAAATATATATATATGGATACATTAAAGGACAATTTAAAGACCCATGTTTTCAGATACAGGTTTTAAATTTATTGAGCAGTTTAGTCTGAAAATAGGTGGTAGCTCAATGCCTCATGGAAGTTCATTTTTATTTCATCCATAACATATTCACTTGAATCAGACATTTATTTTTTAGGAGTACACTGGTCAAGTGTATGCCAGAGAAACAATTTGAAAGATGAAGACTTTTCAGAGTACTTCAAAGTTTTTGTTGATGAATAGTGTAGATAAATAGATCTCAGAATAATTTGAGGGTTCATGTGGATCTGATATAATCGGACTATTTAGTACATGAGATAAAAGATAAAGATATGCATTATGAATGTGTTTCTTGCTAGGTTTTTACTTTGTGTAAATAAAATTAAACATCAGGTGAAGCTAGATGACATTTAGTCAGGGAAAATCCATTATCCAGAGTTAGATGAACTACACTTCGACAAAGGCCTGGAGGGCTCAGTGAAGTGGCAGTGTGCATTAGTATATGAAATTATGTCAAGATTTTTTTTTTTTTTTTTTTTTTGGTGGATAGGGGGAGGGAAATTCAAATAAGTGGAAACTACAGTCAATATTAAGCCATCCCAGTTTGTTCTTATTGGCAGACAGCACCCCAACCAAGAAAGGTAAGACTTGGTAGAAGTATCTCCATTTATTCTCCAGACTTAGGTTTTTCTCACAATATTGAGCTACTTAATCATTCTGTATAAAATTCAGAAACAGGATTTTGAAGGAGTATTATGCAACCAGCTTCTTTTAGTTCCCATAATAATTTGGAAACCTAACTGCTTTCGTCTCTTTGTAATGATATGAGTAAGCATTTTTAGGTATTTTATAAAGTTTTACCATTGCATTTCTTGTACATGTGTTCATTGTGCATCCGTCCGGCCCATAATGACACAGGGCACGTCTACTCAGCAGTCACTGTAGAGGGCTATTAACTGGTTAGCCCAGCTACTCCGGGACCCCAGCCAGGCTGGCAGCTGAGAAGTTATGTAGCTTTTCAAGGAGGTTTTGCAGCTATGCTGATCTATATGCCTCTCTATCAATATTCATCTATAGAGCTAGCTAAATTGAAAGAATATCTTTGCAAGAGGCAGTAAAGATGGAGAAAGAGGGAGTTGTTTTGCTAATGTTATTATATAATCTTGCTAGATTATGATGAATGTGTTGACACACAAGAAGATAAAGGTGGTTTTGTCATGCTAGAAATTTGAAGGAGTTTGCAGCCTTCTTAATTTTACTTGGGAAGTAGACAGGCTTGTGAAGTCAGTCTGAAATCTCTTGCACTGATGTAGCTGTTCTACCTGGAAAACAAAGATGCAGATAAAAGTACAACCACAAATCTCTTCCACAGTCTGTGGCGTGAAGCTGAAGTGCTATGCTCTTTTTTTGCTTTATTTAAAATTCACACATCATTAAATTGCATTGAACTTGCCATTAAAAGTCACATTTCTCTCAGGACTGAATTCTATTTGAAGCTGGCAGAAAAACCTTTGTGGTTTATACATGAGAAATAGATGGAACCAGTCGGTATAGATACACTATACTTAACTTTTTTTTTTTTTTTTCTAATTCTAAATAAACTATAAATACACTTCCTCCCCTCTTCAACCTTTTATTTGCAGTCTCCAATTCTGCTTTAGACCTTGCTGTCATAATTAATTTGACTGTTCCAAACATGTGATAGTCATAAATACCTTTCTGTGACTTAAATTGGAGTTCATGAGTGTATCATTGGAAAGCTTCCTCCTCCTGGATATCCATAAAGTAATATCTGGACTATGAGTTTGCTGTTACAAGAATTCAGGTGCTCCTAACTTTTTTCTCCCGAGTCTGTTATATGTGAAAAAATACACCTAGTATTAACATACTTCTAGGCCTGCAGCACATTTTTAAAGTTGCTATTAGAAAATACTACTGGAATGCTTGAAATACTTTAAACAGGTTAATATATACCTCAGGCCAGGTTCATAATGGGTGTAAAGCTGCCTAACCCTGAAAAGTCAATGGAGTTATTCCAAACCCTTATCCTTTCTTACCCTTCAAAATTAATCTCAGTCATTTGATCTGTCCTAGGTAGAATTTCATTTTTCACACTCCCATATTATGTGAAAATTGATACTCACACAAAGTCCTAACTGATAATGAGGATTCTGTGTGTTGTATACTTCACAACATGGAAGTTTAAAAAAAAAAAAAAAGTTGTGCTTCACAAGGTTTCTGTATCAGTTTGGAGTGTACTCAGTCTGGGTATATTTGTAAGTGCAGAATGGTGTGCATTCTAGAAAATTAGTAGCAGACGTAGTCACGTTACCTAATTTCATTTCACATTTAGTTTGTCAAAAACTGGCTATGACATGCCTATCTCCTCTTCACCTGGCTGCAGCCAATTTTTTACTTTTCTATCTCCCAAATACATTCACTCCCAGCAAGCCTCTGCCATTTCAGAGAACAAGACGGAGTGAAAACACAGCTGAGACCGTTAAATTTATAGATCTCAGCAAAGAAACTCACAGCCTATATGTTCAGAGGAGGGGTTAGGTTTTTATAAGAGATCTAGCAATGAGAGAAAAAGTCAAAATTGTGTTATTTAGCAGCCTATTGAAACTTCCAACTATTTATAAATATATTGCATTAAATATCTGACTTAACCATATTTCTTTTTTTTCCAGAATATTTTTGAGTAATTTAAGAACTGTATATTATAAACATACAGGACCAGTGTTAAAGAAAGTCCACAGAATATATGGTCTGGCCTTACTTGCCAGAAGTGTTTTTGCACCATTTAGGTTCCTGTCTCTTTCGCTGTTGGATTTTGGCACTTGTATTTAACAAAGTACTTTTTGCTACCACAGCTCTACAGTCCTTGCAGTGATGTCCCTGAGGAAAAAAATTGACTGTTTAATGCACTCTTGTCCTAGAATCATGCAAACATCAAATGCATTGTAGGGCTCATCCTTAAAAAAAAATACACTTCTGCAGAAGGGCTTAGAAATGTTAGACTTGTAGTCTGTGCATGATGCCATGCTGTTGTTCCAGGATATGCTCCAAATATTCATGGAATAACCCGTCTCTTCTTAAACATGTTTTTCATAACTGTGTTTCTATTGACTTTAACAGGGAAGTAATATGTTATATAAATACTAGACATCATACTATAAATAAATAAGCTTTTAATGCATGTAATAAATCAATCATATATATGTATTAACCTCAAACACTGTCACACTGTATCCAATATCTCTACGTGCTTTTAAGTTCTGAAAAGCTGTTCTTAAGACAGCAGGAGCCTGTTCTGATCAGAGATATTCTGTTGCATGTAATACTGCACATCTTGCTTAATCAACTAATGTACATGTGTGTGCAAGCACAGCAGGTGACTTTTGAAGATGTGAGGTGGGAGCATAGCTACACCTCAGATTTTAATGGTGGAGGGGGGAGCAGGAGGAGAAAATAAAGTTCAAAAGAATGCTCTTCCTACTTTGAATTTCATTTTTCAGGCACATAGTAATAAATCAAGTTTGCTAATTTTTCAGTTTCTGATGCTTCTTCCCTGCCCTGCATTCTGGATTTGTTTCCCTCAAGGACTAGAATGGGCAGTTTTTGTTTCTTACAAAGACTTTTAAAAGTCTTTTATTTGTTGGAAGAGAATCATATGAATCTGTTCCGACCTTCAGTATTGAAAACTGATAAGTTCAACATTTCTTTTTTACAGTCAGTGGCCAAACATAAAACAAAGTAAAACCATTTGAATTCATAATAAAACAGATTTTTTGTGAATTTGTGAAAGCTTACGTATTTCAAGGTTAGTGCAGAGTACTTTTTAGTACCAAGAATAAGGTGTTCTCTCTCTTTTGAGAGTTATCAGTGCTTACTGTAATATTATAATAGTTCAGGTTTTGAAAATACCATCACTTAGAAAGTGTTAAAACATATTTTGTAGAAAATGTCTACATTTTCAGATAAAGCTATATTTCAAACTTTTGCCAAAAGTAAAATATTAATTATTTCATCATCCTGTCATGAAATATTCTACTTAAACAACATACAGTCACTATTTATCTCCATGTCTTATACTTGACCAGTGTTAAATACACTAGTAGAGTTTCTGGGAAAGCATAATAATATTGGATGTTGTCAGCAGGAATTAAAATTGAGCAAAAAAAAAGGGGCGGAAGGTCAGCCTAGACCTGGTCTTCATTTGAAGAAATGAATACTCAAATAGAAAGTTAAAAATTAATTTCTATTTAGCTTTATTAAGACATTGGCAGCCATATTTCTGAGAGATTTATGTAAAAACATTATCAAAATACTATCATGAACTTGTGGAAATAAAAGTATATATAATGTTGAGAGTTTCCTTCCACTTTTTTGGCTTATCACCTACTAAACTGACAGAACAGAAAAAATGCTGCCAGCTAACAACAAGTTTTTTAAGCTTGTTGCCATTCTCAATGTGATACACAACGTGGTCCTTTCCTACCACTGTCAAATTTTATTAATTTTTTCAATTCACTTTGCTTGTACAAAGTTGTTTGTTTGTTTGTTGTTTTCCTTGTAGTTTTGACATATTTGCTGCTGTTTTAAAACTGCTGCTGTTTCACACCAAACTGTGAACTCATAGTAACTGGTAACACTTGAAAGACAAGATGGTACCTGCAAAATGTGATACTGATTTATTATTGCAACAGAATACAACAATGTGTTTTGGTGCTTTCAAAGCATTCTTCCCACTCTGACATGGGACTTCAGAAAACTTCTCTCAAACATTACCTTTGCAGGAGGTCAAGCTCATATGGCACAAAAGTAAAAGCAAAGTGAATGACAAGGAAGGAGGGGATGTAGGCACACGTAAAAGCCTTGTGCATGCTGGAAGTTATCTTCTACATTGCAGTCTTTATCAATAGGGTATGTATTGGAGAGGTGTCTGGACAAGACTTTTAGTTGTCCATGTCCTGTGGATTTCCAATGAGAATAATGTATATCCTCTTCCATGCATTTTGTATTTAAACTTTTCTATTTGAACTGTAATCTTCAGGGAAGATGACAAAATGTCTTTTACTGTATAAATGAAGAACACTTTAGCACAAGTTAGTACCATAAAATAGATAATATATATTTTCGTTGGCACCATGATACCTGACAAAACTTTCTCTGAAATCCCCAGTGACTCCTCCTCAAATGAAATTCAGTCTTGTTCCTTCCCTAGGCTGTCTAGGATCTTTTAGTAGTTTCTTCCAGTCATTGAATTTTATCACGAGGCTATATAGTATTTATTTCTAATGCTGCTAGAAGTATATGATTAACTAAGAATCTCTGCTGTCATTTAAAAATGTTTTTTAATGTCATGCTGGGGAAGCAAAGCCTGAAAACTGGAGCTTTAGCATACATAGTAGATCAAAAGCCGGGGTAATGCCAATCTTTGCTGCATGTTTGTACAGGGACTCTTAAGCCTTTGGGGCCTGTAGTGACCCCTGTAATTACCCCACATGACCTGACCTCTCCCTGTGTCCCCACAGCCCCTTCCTGTCACTGCAGTTCTGTGCAGCTTATCTAATGCTAACTGAGGGGCGATTTTTCAGTCGCTGACACTTTAAAGGCAAGGCAAGTATACATGTGAAAACAAGACAGATATTCAGGGAGGCAGCAGAAGGCCTACCAGGGGAGTACCCTGAGGAAATGAGGACAAGAAGTGAAAAAGGCAGAACTGTGGACATGTGTCTTCACTGTGCCATGGAGGTGGCGCGAGCACTACAAGGCCTCACAGGGCTTGGCACGGCAGTGTGTGGGCACCCATTTAAAGCAGTGGACAGTCTGGAAGGAGCATAGCTGCGATGTGCACGTGTGTGCAGTTTTTGAACAAAGGAGAAGGCAGTTTTGAATAGCCAGTCCAGAGACTTGTCAGTCATTTCCAACAAATGTGCTAACTTCAGGGGATGCTCACATTGCAGGAATACTTTTTCTCCTTTACACATGAGCAGAGAGGTGGTAAAAGCCATGTGTCCGAGAAGCTGGTAAGGGCAGCTGGGGGTGACTGAGCCTGTATGACAGTAAGCCCCGTGTTGCTGGCAAAATGAGTACTCATTCTATCAACTCTTGACTAGGAGCTTTTCAGTGCTTTCTGAAAAATTTCCCTGGGGAACTGTTTGGGTGTATATAAATTCATAATAAACAGGAAAGCCTGAATCAGAGTGATGGAAGTGTATCTGCTGATGCTTCTAGATTTTAACTGCAAGTTAAACAGTCATCTATACATAGGTATGCAATGTGTGTGTGTATGCAAAAACTACTACCTTGGGATTATAATCCATAATTAGAGTTCCTATAAAAGAAATAACCACCCATAAACTAATTAATTATATTTGCACTAAGTATGTGTGCATCTAGAAATGTATACAGTGTAAAAATATGAAGTGGGCTTCTATCATTTATTCCATAATTAACTCTTTTGGCTTTACTGAGATAAATTAAACTCTGTTTCTGGGGAGCATTCAAGGTGTGGCCATGGATACATAAAGGAGCCAACTAAATTGGGTAAGGTCCATTGTTATCTGACATTTTGCACCCTGACCACCCACACTCTCCAGCCTTGCCTGGATGCTATTTACCCTTTTCCTATTCTGCATTGGGTAGAAAAGCATGAAAATCAGCCTTCAAGAAACAGTTCTGAATATGATATTGACTTTCTGTGCTTTATCTGTTTAGAAACTACTGTCAAAGACTTCTTACTCTGAAGTATGAAACTTTCAAGAGAAAAGGAATTCACATTTTCATCTTCTTAAACATTAAACGCTTCGGTAAACATTGACTAGCTTGTGGTGGCTTCTTATTGTTGTTAAGGTTAAAAACAACAGCCCTTCAGCTATTCCATGGTATATTTCCTGTGGAAAAGTGGCACTTTCCTTACTAGTACCAATAGGTTTAACAAGAAGAAGCTGTTCCTTCCCATGACCCCTCCTTGACTGATTCTGACTGATTCTCTCCTTAAGCTTTTTTTTTTTTTTTTAAACTAAGAATAATTTCCAAGATCTGCATCATGTTTATCAGAAATTTAAAGCCATACCAAGTCTATCATTTTTCCACAAAAGGCTCCAAAGGCTCCAACACTTGCTATATCTTTTAGATTTTTCTTCTACTCTTCATAGAACTGTAATGGTAATGACTTTTTGATGGGAAATGTCTTAGTGACAAGTTGCTCCCAATGTTTTTTAGTCTTTTAAAGCCTGTGACAAGGGGCTACTGCTTCCCTTATTTATATTCACAAGCTATTACTTGATCAGATTGTTGCAGGGGTGTATGTACATTCATCCTTCTAGAAAGTTTTGTGCAGCACCTTAGTGATGTGTCTGTATGGGACATCAAAGAAAGACCGGAGCTGAGAATTGTAACTATGTGGTATTCCAGAGAACTGTTGCCAGATCCCTGCCTTTCTTAGTTTTAAAACCTACATCCTTCCAGGCTCTTTAAATTCCTATTTAAATAAGATATTTTTGCTAATTTTTAAGTTCAGATATGTAATCTGTCAAAAATAATAAAACCTCTCAGTACTAGAGAAACATCACAAAGGTAAATGGTTTTGGTCCTGCTTCAAATCCTTAATCAAAACAGGGGAATTTGCTGTTGGGAATGGTGGTTTTACCATGAAAACACTGCACATTCCCTCTGAAAATTGCAGATATATGGAAATTCATACCTGTGCTCTGGAGGTAGAATTTCACAATTCTTACAATGAATATCTCTGCTCTTTCTGACAGAACTGGCAATTGTTTCACTCTGGAGCAATTACACAAGTGCCCAGGAAAATATCAGTTTTCACAGAGATATTCACAAAGGGAGGAATACTTTGAGTGCTAGTCAAATGATGCATGAATGTGATGCCAAATATCAGAATATAATACCACATTCATTCCTGTTAAAGGAAATATATATATATTTTAAATGATCATACTTAATTGACTAAAAGCGGTAAATGTGTATTACTGCAGGTGTCTTCTCTAACTACATTGGGTGACACTGCATTTCAACTGTGTTTTGGCTAAAAATATGGCTTTACATCTAATATTCCATGTTGTTATAAGATAATTCAGCTGCAGAATGCAAACTCCTTTGTTTCGCTGACTCCTTGTATCTTTGAACTGAGAAACATCAAGGAGAGTGGCGAGCAGTTTTGTCAGTATATGAAAGAAATATTCTTAGACAGCATCCTAATCTGGAAATTGTTTTTGTTGAACAAGGGAAAAAAAAGAGCCAAAAAAGCTAATGAATAAAAAATTGGCCTCTGGAGATTCAATTCAATATTTCTCTTTAAGATTTCACCCAGAATTTCATTTTGGGTAGTGGAGAGCAATTCCATTTTAAGGAAGCTTTCAAAACGTTGGTTTCCTTCCAATATGAAGCAAATGCTCAAATCTTAACATTTACTGATGGGCCCAATTAGACTTGTAGGACAAGCCTGGTGGGGAGACTATACTAGAACAGAGAAATGAAAAGGATGGAAATTCCAGACTCCTCAAATACCTCTGTAGCTGCAGGTGAGGAAGTTCAGAGCAGGTGGCTCTAAGAATAAGAGCAAGTGAAAGCTTGCTGCCTGCCACTGCACCTGATCCGACTGCTGCTCAGCTCCAGCTGACCCTGAGAGTGTTTGCTCTTGACTTAGATAGTCATGAGTTTCAGCTGGTACAAACTGTTATAAATATCTTCTTGATCTTCACAGATTTATGTGTGAACATAAGTACTCTAATGTGTTTCACCCTGATTTTTCCTTCAGCTGAATTGTCAGTTCATCTCAGAAAACAAATACACAAATACGGGTGTTTACCGTAACCTGCTAAGGATTTAGGTACATTTTGTCTGAGATGTTTTATTCATTCTTTTCACTGTACATACAGTTATAGTATATATTTTGGAAGCATTGGCTATAAAACTTATGAAAAACTGCTTGTAAAACTTTTAGAACTGTAAAGAATCTGTTTCAATGAAAAAAAAAGTTCAGAATGTTCTGGGATCTTAAATGGATTCAGATAGCACTGCTCTTTAAGGATTCTCATTTCTGTTGAGTGCAGATTTCCTGGTAGATGCTGGTACTGCGTGTATATATAGGATTAATATTTATAGTAATTTCTACAGGAAGGTGCCATGTGTGATATGGCAATTGGTATTTGTAGAAAGCTATCTGGCTACTTGAAGCGCTACATATAAATGTGTGATCGTATTCTGTAGGACACAGACTCTAACAGGATAAATTGTCCTTATTTCTTCTATTATTGATTATCCTTTCTAAGAATCATACATGTTCCCCATTATGAATTTGTGTTTCCCTTTAAAAACTTGCAGTGTAGCTTTAGGATACTAAAACTTTATTAAGCTATATCATTTTTTCAAGCTCTTTTCTCGTTGCGTGATATGCCAATACCTAATTACCGCTACTACTCGGATGTACTTCAAGCTGTGGGCTTTTATTTTTTTCTCCATACAGCAGGTGAAAACACCCACGCTGTATAAAAGCTCTCTTGCTTTCTTCTACATTTAAACAATAATCATGTCATCAAAGCAGAAGCATGTCATCAAAGCAGAAGTGACTAGAAGCACATTTAAGGATGGATCCTGCCCTGCTGAAATTATATTGAAATTACATACAGTATCTTATATCTCATTGTTCTGAAACAGAAATTTATACAGAGATTTAGGCTATTTCTGTCCTTTCTATGATAAAACAATAATAGCATTTATGAGGTTTCCAAACTCCTAGCCAAGACTTACTATAATCCTGAGAAGAGGTATAGCAAATGCAAAGAAAAAGAGAAAACTCCACTTCCTGAGCCTTAGTTTTCTATAAAACTGGGAAAGAAATGGGTCTAAGAATCTTACCAAATACATTAGTGCACTTCAGTGACTGCAGTAATGCTGTCCTGACTCATACTAATGTTGGTGACTGGGGAATGGACTCTGTCTTACAAAAGCTTCTAATACCATTTTAGTAAATAATCTCTCAATTGTTTAAGTTATAGGAAAGCCTGAAGGTCTGGTAATGAAAGACAACTGACTGTGGGAAGGTGTGTGTGTAAAACAGTTTCACTTCAGGGCTTCGTGACCTGTACTAAGAAAATCAAAAAAGGAGCAGTGAAGAATTTTGATTTCTGTGATGCACCTGGGTCTTGGAGACATGAAGGGCTTTCACACAGGAAACATGTAAGCTGGCAGAGAGCTGAGCTATAAACTGACATTTGCAGTGTTTCTGCCATTGGGTTAAGTCCTGTAATAGGCACCAAGCCATGTGTTTGCTTGTGTGTCAGCCCTGCCTATGTGAATGAGGTTGCCTGGAAAGGAAGAATCTCAAACCAAGAGCTTAGAATTGATGGAGCCAGAGAAACTGCAGGGAAGACACTACCAGTCCTGGAGCTAAATGCCTTGTGCAGGAATGAAATTGTACCATATCGGAACTAGGATAAAATCCCCCCTTGTAGATCAAAGTTACTTTCCCATTTTAATTCAAACATTCCTTCTCATCAGAACAAATAAGAATTTTTCCAGGTTATCCTTTTTGTTAATTCATTGTGTGACTACATGGTCATTTCTTAAATCATAAACTTTCTGTTGAAGGCCTGTAATAGAAGTACAACAAAAAAAGGGGGGGAAAAAGTTCATTCTGAGAGGAGGATCTCAAAGACCTGCAATTGTAGGCATTGTAGGCACACAAAACTGACACATCAAAGCTTACAGAACAAAGAGTGACAGGAAATTTTACATTTGTAGCATTATGGAAAACTGTTAAACCCTATGAAGGATTCTTGGTTGGTCTGAATCCGTTGAGTGATCTAGAGATCTAGAAAGCAATCAGTCTGGTCTGTGACACACGCTGCAGGACTGACCAAAAAAAAAAAAAAAAAAGAAAAAGATAAATGAAAAAAAATAGAGAAAGGAAAAGATAAATGCCTTCTGAAGAGTCTGAGTCTGCTGAACAAGTACCTTCAGCGTTAGATGCAACCTGCCTGGTAGGTACTCGATGCTGTATAATAAATGTGCTGGCAGTGCAAGCTTCTTGCACTTCTTGACATTACAGATCTGATATGAATACTGCAAAACATGCAAGAAAAGTTATCTTTGCATTTTGTAGCACTCTGAGACAGAACACACAGAGACAGAAGAATTTTACTTGGCATCATGTATTGGAAATGTACGCTTCATTGAAGAGTCAAATAGGAAAGCCCCATTAGTCGCTGCTGAGCACACTGCGGGATGAAGTCACACACAGTGACGTACTCCTGAACCCAGACATTGTTCATTCCCTCTGCATTTTGGTCTGTGACCATGGCCAAATCTCTGACAACTAGAAGGGCTGTTAATAGGCTGAAGAGGCTGTAGTATTGCTTTGCCCCCAGCTGACTCGTGGGCCAGTTATGTTGGAGCAGTAGCAGGGGTTTCATGAGCTACTGCCTCCCAGCACAGGGGCCTTTCCCTGGCTGCTGTGGGAGCATTGAGGCTCTGCTTTGCTGTATCTGATGATAGATAACAAGGTTTTCCACATTATTAAGAGAACATGTAACTTGGACGCTGTGATTACAATTACAAGGCAAAATTCTACTTCTCTAAGGAGATAAAAGGTTGCAAGTAGGATTGTGCAAGTAGGATTGCTCTACACCAGGCACAATTAGGTCACATTTAAGATTGCTCTGACAAACATGTCGGCTTAGTGTGTTGAAAGAATGCTGTCACAAATGGTTCAAGAAGAAATGGATAGTGTCGGCTAAAATCTAGACAGCTTAGATACAGCTGTTCAGGATGATATGGATCTATGTGCTTGTGGCTGCATAATGGATGTGTAAATTATGTGTAAATTATGCAGTGTCCCACTGTGGCAGAATGTACATCGATACTTCTACATTTATGCATTGGTTTTAAACTATAGTTTACGGCCTGTTGGGATGATATGCTAACAGTTTAAGCACAGAGACCTCATACAGCAAGGCAATTAGGTAAATTAAGCACATAAGCTTGAGTTTAATTTTAAACCTGGGACCAATTACAATGAAATAAATAATAATAATAATAAATACATAAAAAAAAAAACTCTTTCCATGTTAAATTCTAGTCACTGCCCAGCCCTGGAAATAGTACTGCAGAAATACTGCATCTGTCTGTGGAGGGGTTTTCTGACATGAAGCCCACCACAGCTCCTTAAATAATATTCACTAGGACAGACTTTTCTGTGTCCAACCACTTGATGCTATTTGCTCCCAGGATGACTTTCACAGGCTAGTGGGAAAAAAATAAAAAATAAAAATCTAATCTCTGCTTTCCAACCTTTTGTTGTGTTGTAGACAAAAGAGTTTAAACAGTCCTATTATTTGGCTGTATTGTTTCCAAATAAACATCTGTTGTTTATTGCCCTTATCAGATATTTTTCAGTATGAGGAATAAATAAATAAATAAAAAGCATTATTAGTGATAAAGCTAACAACACAGTGCCAAATAAAAGCTGTAAGAAATGAGGAAACTCAAAATCTGTCATCAACTTCTTGTCTTGCATTTTCTTTTTTCTTTTTTTCTTTTTTTAATGATATTAGTAGTATTAGTATACTGTGGGAGCTGAGAGGTCAGTTCAACAGTGTCCTATCTCTGAGATAGTTCCCGTCTTTCAGAGTATTCTTGTATCACTAGATTTTCTTCCTTTATCTTTTGTTTTCTGATGAATGCTAGTCTCCTGCAAATAGCTAAAACAGTCCTCTGTTAGCTTGTTCTGCTCTAACTGTAGGCTGCTGTGTATGGCTTCCATGTGCACATTAATAGCACACCTATGAGCTTTGGTGAGGATGATCCCCATAATCCTGATTAATTTACACATTTATTTTTTCTGTTAAGGAAAAGTCAGTTGAACTGCATTCATAAACCAAAGTACTATTTTACAAATTATTTATTATACAAGTTATTCTCATCCTCAGCATGCTGCAGTTTCATTTGTCTTTTGTTTTATTAGCAGTGCTTAGAGTATTTATCAACAATACTGCTTTTAGGGTTAGTACATCATAAAAACACTGCAGAAATATTGATTTAACTCTGTGCCCACTGAAGGCTGAGATACGGTTGACTAGATATTACAGTTCCAACAGCAACATTTTTGTAGGAAAGAAACACCGTTTTATATACCAGATGGTGAGAGAATGTTACAATATATGTATTTTCACACCCATTACACGTGCAAAAAGACGCCAGCTCCATAGACTTACTTCCACCTTTCCTTAAAACACACTATGCATCATATAATGCTATTGTAAACCTGAGTTGTTCAGATACCAAAATGCTAACTGTGCAGGCTAAACCTGCCTTGAGCTGGACATGTGATATGAGTGGATGATATGAGCTCCAAGCAGCAGCTGTGTGGTGAAATAGAGCCCTTCTCTAAGAGAGGTTTGGCTACTGGAAAGCATTTACACTGCTTTTCAGCAGCATCTCACTTAAAGCTAGAGTCTTTTACTACTGGCAGGAATTATTAATGTATGAAGGGGAAAATTTATAAATAAAACTCTGTATATAATTCCTGTAGTTTACAAACTAGAAAATATTTAAGGCCAAAGAAACTCATTTACAGGCCACAAGAAATGCAAAAGTAGTGGAAGAGATAACCTGACTCTTATTGTCTCACTCACTCAGACATAGCCCATGGCTGGCCTAATTCATTATCATGTCATCACTGACATAATAACAGAATACTGTTTTTATTAAAAGTTTGAGATTTAAACTTTAGAGGAAATAAAATAAAAATGCATAACCCAAAGCCTCCACAACTAGCTAGATTTGCATTCTGTTTATCTAGGAAAAATCATACAGTGTAATTTAGCTTTAGAAGAAAAAAAAAAAAAAAAAAGAAGAAGACACTTGGATTCAAATGTCACTCAGAACTCAGCTAATTTCTGCTATGATCCTACATATCTGTGAAATCCGTCTGTAAATAGAATCTAACTAAAAGTTTAAAAGTACAATTAAAAAATTTTACATGGAGTGGCCTTTTTTTTTTTTTTTTTTTTTTTTTTCCTATGGCCAATTTTAATTTGGCTATAAATAACATGTTTGAATACTTCATTCTGAATGTACAGCCTTAGAGAGTTGTTCTGTCCTCCAGATATCTGTACTTAGCTCTGTGACAGAATATGTTAGAAAAAAATAAAAAGAAAATTTTGGGGAATATAGAAACATCTTTGTATGCAATTCAGTTATTTCAGTGCTTTCATGTGCACCTTTTCAGTCACTCAGCATCGCTTTGATGAATTCCTTAAAGTTAACCAAATAAAAAATAAGCTATATTAATATATCGGAGAAAGGTTTTAGGTCTCTACATATTCATTCTTTGGGAACTAATTAAAATTGATTTTGCTACTCTTGGTTTTTAATGTCATCCCACATTGTGACTGCTTTTTCCTATGATTATTTCATAGTTCTGAATCAGGAGTCACAGAACTGGTGTTTGGTGGGTTTGACACTCATCATTTTTTGGTCATAAATATTTAGTTTTTCTGAGCTCAATTTATCTACGTGGAAAAAAAAATGCTTTGGTGTAGGCGTCACTCATTTTGATCTAATAAGTTGTGTGGTGTGCTGTCCTAAAAATCCACAAAGCTGTAATCACTATTTGTATGCAGAGAATTGCAATTAGAGTAATTTTCTTTGCTGGTGATTCTGAACTTGAAAGAAAAACAAATTAGAATAAAAATGCAAACCCTTTATGCCCCAATATATCATACATTAGTTGAACATGAAAATTGATCTTTATAGATTTGGAAGAAAGGATTGCTCTTGCTCTCAGTTTGAATCTTTCTTTCCTTTCTTCCTTTCTTCCTTTCTTCCTTTCTTATTCCTTTCTTCCTTTCTTCCTTTCTTCTTCCTTTCTTTCTTCCTTTCTTCCTTTCTTCCTTAATATTTTATTATCTAATTATCTTTCTGTTTAGTTTTGATTTTTAGCCACCTTGGCCATGGATGTGTCCTCTTAACATTTCTCAAGATTCTCTGAAAGATGAGAATTTTACATTACATTTAAAACTGAGCAATTGAACTCCCTTGTTATTTTCTGAAAATGGTGGAGATGGACACTTGTGAGCTAACAAATAACTCAGAATGTGTATGGATGTCAAAATGGGGCTCATAGAGTAACTCTGACTTTTATCTGATTTGCTTGACTACATTGCAAACTTCGTAGAACTAATAAAAATAATATTTAATTCAATAGACTCAGTAAGAACCAATTGACTCTAAGTTCCATTTTATTTACTTGTTTTATTTTGAGTAGTTTTTTTTTTTAAAAAAAAAAAAAAAAGAAAAAAGGGAAAAAAAGAGCCAGTGGCAAAGGCCACTGAATGAAATGTATTTCATTAAATGTATTTCATTAAATGGTGATTTTCCTTATCTTTATGCTTATAATGAAGAAAATATCATCTAATTAAACATCACTTTTCTTCAGCAGGTAAAGGAATGGAAACTTGTGGAGAAGGAAACCTCCCTTCCACCACTGCAACAGCTCTCATGTCTGTTGTCTCTATTGGGCATAGCTTCCAGCCCACCCTGAGCAAGGTAGCAGGGAGTAGGGATCCTCACTGTTTATATGATTTACTCTTCATATATTTGAATAGATACAGGTAGCTGCTGAAGAGCAAGCAGCACAAGCCTAAGAGAAAAACCTTGCCCATTGGAGGACGTTGCTGCACCACTGTGGTCTTGTGACAAGGAATGTGATTGCTTTATTTCCACAAGACAGCAAATAGTGTCATAATATAGGTGGCAATGACTTCATATGACGTGCAGTACAAGCGTCTCTTACAATCACTCTTTTGGTTTAGTGCATTGTGCTTCACACGTACCTTAACTAGCATGTGCTGAAAATTTGCTGCCTGCTCCTACAGCCATGCAATCTCAACAGCTTCCTTTTTCAGCTTGACTCGGTTCTCAGCTGCTCTGTGAAGATCATAAGTAAAATCATGTTCCTATTGAAATACAGTGAGCTCTGCTACTGACCACAGCTAGGACAGGATTCCACCCTCTGGTGCTGTCAAGTTTTTGACACTTATATGCCATCCTCACTTCTTGAATCTTATGATTGCCACTAAAATGGAACAATGTTTAAAAAGAAGGAGTATGTTTTTACATTTGCATAACTTTAATGATTGAACTGATTGAGCTTAACATCTCCTTCAAAGTTCCCACTTTGGCTAGAATTGCTAGCGTTCAAATTGCAAATACATATCTCAAAAGGAACATATTTTTAGAAAGTTTCATGTGATAGGAAATGGAAATGGATAGGAAACTTAAGATGAAAAATGTTTTTCATCTTAGCAGTACTTTTTATCTCAATCGTGTATGTAAGCAATGTGCTGAGGAGGAAGTCAGATTGTGTATATGTTATTAGCTGTATGTACAGATTTGCTTGCTTGATTTTTCTTTTTCCTATTTCAATTAAAAGAAGCTTTTAGGACGAACAAGTAGGAGAGGAAGCAAGGACCAGGCAAGAAACCATGCTGTACATTACCTCATAAGAACTAATGGTAAGGCCATTATAGGAGAAGTAATTAGAATTATATCACTGCTTTATCAAAAATATGCTTAATCATTAAAAGCTTCCTCATGTTAGAATAGAAAGGCAGCTCAGTATTGTGCAAAACCAGTGAATGAAGACAGTGACACTGAAGGACCAATGGTTATAGCTTTTTTGTCCTTTACATACATGCCTATGTATACTTTTAAATTTATATGCAGTATATTCATTTTTTTAGGAACAGTTTTCATTTAAAAAGCTGTTTATCACAAGCTGCTAGAGGAAAGTTTCTTCTAGGTGCCAGGAAAGCTTGGCCTGTTGCACAGCAGGACTGGGAAGGAGAGGCTAAATTTGAGGAATCAGAACAGTCAAATTTAGGGCATATTATCAGAAGTATAGAAGTAATGAAATCAGTAAGCTGATCTTTCCCTGCCTTCTGAGTAGTGAGATCTGCAGTAAAGATTCTTCTTCATTCTTGGTGTTAACATAGTAATAAAGGTAAATTTATACCATACATTGTTCTTGCCTCTTCTACTTGCTGAAATAATACTACAGCACTTTTGATACAGAGGAGCTTTATATAAGATGTCCAAATAAACATTGAAAACAACGATTTAAAGCACTCAGGTTTAAAAATTGTTTTGCTACATTGTGAATGTTGTTATTTTCTGTTACATTATTAATGTAGAGAAAAATAAAATGAAAGAATGGCAGTAAAAGTTTATGTAGAGACCTTGGAGATGTTCGTGATTCCCTGGTCACAGGTTTGAATGATCAGGGAGCTAGAGCAACAATTTGTGAAGTCTTCATTTTTGGTCTTCTAGTTCTGAATACAGATCTAACTTTCTGCTGAGTTTGATTCCCTGTTTATAGACAGATGGGCTGGAGAGGTTTCCCTTTCAAATACATTCAGTTTCCCAAAAGACATGAAGGGAATTTTAGATGTCTGTAGAACAAATAAATAAGTGAGCAGTGTGTGAAATCTAACTACTTAAAATCTTCATTTTGCACAGACAGGAGATATACAAACTCTGATCCTGCTTGTGACTGGGAGCTTACAAGATTTTGCCCTTGTAAAAAACGTTTTCAAGCTTTCTTGTTTAGGGATTCCTCCATGCATCCTCAGAGAGTCCTCCGTGCATCCCAGATGATGGTGAGAGACTCACTTCAATTTCTGTTTGCCAGAACAGCCTGGTGGGTCATGGATGCATTGCTGGGCCTTAAAAATATGATTCAATAAAGTGTTTTTGTATTGTATTGCTTTTAAACTAGGAAGATTTACACATGTGGATTTATATTCAGAACTGAGCTGTGTGACTTTTGTATAACATCTGATGGATGGATGCTTTTATACCTAGCGTGACAAAATCATAGAAATTTGTTCCACAGCCAGAATATGTACTGTTATTTTTATTCTATGGCTTTAACATCTTCTTCCTCATAAATGTAGCTACACACACACATACGTGTCTATATTTATACACATAAATACATAATTCTATATATATTTCTGAAAGCTTTGCCACTTTCCCTTTAGATCTGTTAGTGACATGAAAAACATAATTTTGCATGGGAAGAGAGAGTTTGTAATAAAAAAAGGGCTTGTGTGACTGAAAGCTTTTTTACTTTAGCCAACTATCTCAGCTGGGCTGGTAAAAACAAACAAATGAAAAACAAGTCCCAACAAACTTTATATCTCTTGTTGATCATACTTACTGTTATTAAAACATCAGAGTATGCAAGTGATATTGTTATGGGCATAATATTGTTTATTAAATATTAAATCCATGATTATTGAACTGTAGAGAACTACTATGTGCTGTGCGCTGTGTGCTGTGCGTTGATATATTCACAGTACACACAGGCACAGACAGTATTATGATTCAGAATTACTAATTGGGGTTTTAGACTAACTAATACATCTCTAGTTTTCCATTGAACAAATAAATACTAACAATTGCAATATTAGTAAGTGGAAACAGAGTTGTGTGTTGGTACCTAAGTAGTTTAAAGTTAAATCATAGGTTTGTTTGTTTGTTTGTTTTTCTTTGAATGTCTTCTGGTTTTAAGACTGAGATTGAAAGTTGAGTTAAGCTTTAGTAATTCTATTGCTTTCAAAATCCTAAAGTTTTCAGACAACATTTTTTCTTTTCTTTCTTCCTGTTTTTTTAATCACAGTTTTTAGTACAATTGATTCTGTATATAAAAGTAGCAGGCAGGTATTTATCAATTAACATTTTATCTCTTGTTCCCTTTGAAATATTTATTCAGCAGCTGTTTTGCTCTCGGCATTGTTTTATTTCTTATTGTCTTTCCCTAGTGTTTCTCCATTTGCAGTTAAATTGAAGTACATGACAGTGATAGAAACAGGATTCTCATATGCTTTGCTTTCCATAACTCTGTGATGTTTTAGGCTTGGTGTAGAAAAGTTCCTCATATTTACATAGGGGTACTGAGAAACAGTGCATTCTGACACCTGTTAAAAAAAAAAAAAAAAAAAAAAAAAAAAAAAAAAAAAAGCATTTTCTACATTCTTGAAATGTAGAGGTGAAGTGCTTGGAAAATGTGAATGATTTCATGGATGTCTCAAAGCTTTAAAGATGAAAGATTCTTTTCTTATATATTTTTCTTTTTATTTATTTTTTTCTTTTCTTCCCTGATTAAGCTATGAGAATGATGAGATCCTGTGGGCTTTTTCCACTTCAAAGGGTCATTCAAATATAACTCTAAGGATGAGTGCCACAAAACTATTTCCATAAAGTTTGATAGAGTTCCTTTTGTGTTACGTGGAAGGATAGGTAACTGTTCCCCTTCATTTCATCTAACTTTTGCTCTGCTGGACTTTCCAGGAGCTGGTAAAGAGTTAACCATTAAGTCAAGGAACCTCCTAAGTAGCAGGAATCTGACATCCAAAATCACATTAATAATACATATTACTTTTGATGTGATTCTTTCAGGCAATTGCCGACATATTTGATATCAATCAGTTCATATCAGGAATGAAAGCAGCTTTTAAAAGACTTATAAGGGGATAGAAATCTGGCCACACCATAGGATGGATCTTGGTCTGGACCTTTTGGAATCACCTCCAGTCAGTGATGGGAGAGTCAGCTGGTTACAGCAGGAAAGAATGGTTAGTGTTATTCAGCATCACTACTTTTGAACAATGCAAGGTTAAAGACGTGAACTTCCAAACTTGTCACAAAGGGATCTGAATGGCAATGGCTGAATTTGACATTTCAAATACAGGGCTTTCTACAAAAGCCCAAACAAAACACTCCTAATAGAGCTATGAAAAACACTATTACAGGGCCTTAAAAATGAAATGGAGGAAGCCTCTCAATCCTCACAACAAAGGAGTAAGAAAACATTCTGAATATAAGGAAACTGTGATAGAAGACCTTACCAAGTCTTGAAAGTCTCTGAAATGGTTCACTCAGTCTTGGCACCTGGTCTGTACTACAATAAAATATTCTGGTAAAAATAAGTGTATGGATGAATGTTAAGAGTACAGAAGGAAATAATAAGTCCAAGTTCATTTCTGTAGGATCTACACAAAGTAAGTTAATTGCTGATAGCAACGTTTCTCCTGTCACTGTTTTCCATGTGTTAAAATGAGCAGCAATATTTGGCTTGATTTATTTGGTCATTATTGGAAGAAAAAAACTGTCCTTTGTGATATAATTTAATTGCTGAGACTGACAAGGAAGTTATAATCTACTTCTAGTCCTATCAAATTTGGACTTCACCAAAGCATTCAAGTTTAAGTTCTACTTTTCCATCACTATTTCATTACTGCCTCTAATATAGATTTCCTGTGCTTCTATTGTCCTGCTTTGCCTTTGATCAATCTAATAACAGTACAAAATAATAATAAACAAAATGCAAATATAAAATATATATTTTTTAATTTTAGGGATATGATGAGTGTACTGTTTATACAAAGAGTGTAACACAAGGCAATTTTATTTACTATCAAAAGTGATCAAGACTGAAAAAAAAGAAAAAGTATTAGTAACTAATTGTAGTTTTAGAGAAGTTAACAATTTAGAACTTCTTTTAAAGTAGTCTGGAGGTGCACTGTTTGAGCTGTGATGTTCCCCTCAAAAGTTTGCCATTTGTAATGAGCATTCATGCCTCTCTCGTGGCAAAGTCAGAAACAGCTGAAACTAATTCACTATCTGGATGCCTCAAACACTTGTTGAATTTGACAGTCTCTGTTACTTTGTATTCATTTCCAGGAGAAACCCAGAAGGAATATGTTGGATACTTCAGACTTGTTACTGAAGGAACTTCCAGGGCTGTGCCTGAGCAGCAGAGCTGCTGCTGGAGCATTGGTCACCTGGAGGCAGCTGGCACACTTCTTTGTCCCTCGCTAGGGCCATCGGGGAGAGCAGGACCCAGACAACTGCCCATCTTTCTCTCAGGTATGCTTTACCACTAACCATCTTCACCCCTTTTGTAGCATACGGAGAACATCACAGAAACAGTACTTCTTCATCACTTCTCTGCAAAGACTACAGATGCTACGGTGGATGGTGGAACTAAAGGTATTTAAATCTTATTCATGATTCCTCTAGGCAGACTGGTAGAACTGTGAGCATTTCCAGGATGTACCTAGTCTTGACATGTAACAAAAGCTATGCCCAGATCACTTACCCAGCAACAACTAGCAGCAGAGTTCTTTGCATTGGATTGAAGTCCCTATTGCATGGGACAGTGCACAGTTTTGTAAACAAAACATGAAAGGTGCCAAAGTCTGAAATGTATATTCCCATTCTGCCTGATTAATTGGGATAGAGTGTATTAATTGGGATGGAAAAAGTGTGGGTTTCCTGGGGAAAAAAAATAAAAAAATAAAAATAAAAAAATAAAAAAATAAAAATGGCAGTGATTCATAAGAGTAAAGAGTAAGTAATTTTAACTTTCTTGTCTGTTGATGACTGATTGCTTCTTAGGCTTTCTCACTTGCTGGTGTCATCATTTTGTCCAAAATCTTCGAAAGGTTTGAATTTTGACTTAGGGCCTTGTCCAAGATAGATTGCAGTATCCTGAAAGATTTCTGCTGACTTCATTATGGGTTGGATCGAGCCCCTTTGATGACATTTTGCACATTTGCTTTCAAGTCTTTATTCATTTGGCATCTTCAATTTATGTTGGTGATAAAAATCTCAATGGCTTGAAGAGGAATATATGCATTTCTGTTGTGTTCCAGTGTCTTCAGTATATCACAAGGGCATTGTTAAGAATAGCCACTATATATCTCAGTTGAAATCATTATTAAGTGTGTGCTTAAGGGACTGATACAATACCACCAAAATCAGAATTAAAAAACTACTTTGATTTCACTCTTGCCAGACAGAATTTTTCCCATTGATATCCTTAGAATTTATGATCAGCAGTGAATATTGAGAATTTGTCTTGATAAGATGTGACTCAGGCTTTTAGGATTGCAGTTATTTAGTAATTAACTCTTCCAAGAAAATTATTTAGTTTATTAATATTTCCTGATTGAAACATATTTTTACAAGATTTGGGGTGTGGGTTTTTTTTTTTTTTTTTTTTTTTTTTTTTTTTTTTTTTTTGCTAATGTTATAGCGTATTTCAATTATTCATTATGAACCATGCCAAGAGAGACTTTGAATTGCACATATTCATTGATGCAGATTCAAGTGTAATCCTAAATATTTAGTGGCAGCTCTGGCACTTGCAAATGGGCTATGTGTGATCTGAAAAAGTTGAGGACACACTGACTGTTGATGAGCAATAAGCGTACTTGCACCATTTGAAAGGATAGATGTATTATATCCGATTAATTTAGCCATGGGATTGTTATTCAGAGTTTATATTGCAGTGAGAGAGAACAGACTTTTCTCCTTATTCTGAAATTAACTGTCACTCATCTCACACCTGTGCGAGACTGACATAATGTTAACTGGCAGCTTGCTAACATCTCAAATTGGTGCCGTGCCTTTGAACTCCATGGTGGATTTTTCATTTGTTGCGACTTGTGCTGTTTCTCGACTGCTATCAGAGGCACTCACAACATCCTGCATAAAAATACAAGGTGGGATAATTTGGGCTGTATGCTATGCATCAGTATATAGATCAAGTCTCTTTACAACATGTTTGTTGAATAAAACTTAGTCTGTTTGTCTTGCCTAATAGTGATTTTAGCAATCATAGCAGGAAAGTGTACTTTAGTTCTGAGTGCTGATTAATGGGATCGGTGGAAAACTACTTATATGTTTCATGTGAAAGAAAGAACAGAAATACACCTCAGACTAAAAGGAAGGTTCTCCCTGACTGTGAACCAGCCATGAGAGGCACATATGCTGTAGCTGAGTTGAGGATGAAAGCTAAGAAGGAAGATGAAGTAAGAATATTCAAATGCCCTAGTTTGAGAAAATACCCCAGGAGTGTAATACCTACTGATAGAACCAGCCACAATTCCAACATCTTTTGTTTGTGAAATTCTGTTTTGGTTGCCACATCCAATTGCCCAACTATCAGAATAAAGCAAATGAGGTGAGCACAGGAGGAACACAGAATTCGGAGGGAATGTTTATGTTGTCAGCAGCCAATTGCACCCTAAGGCAAAGTAACTGTAGAGGTTTTGTTGCCCACAGCTTCAGATAATATTTACATGAATTAATAATGAATGTCTTCAGATATTTTGTGAAGTTGGAGGGAAAGACAGGCTTCTAACTGTGTGTGTATGTGGGATTTGAATATAAGCATTTCAAATGCTTGCTGTTCGAATGCTGAAATAGACATGGTTCCAAAAGGGTCTTATCTTCCAGTTTAGAATTTTTGTTTCTTTTCTTGACTACTCTGAGGATAGTTATCCTGAGATCTTTGGGACTGCTTCCATGTTGATAGTTAAAGCAAATGTAAGTCCTTTAATTCCTTTATTATATTTTGCCATTTGAAGATGATGTCACTGGTTCTGCTGTATGGAGGCAGATGTGAAGCCATCAGGAACACAACCCTTGTCACAGAACTGCTAGCTGTGGCATATCTACTGCACAGTCAAATCTTAAACTCCCTGTAACAAACAAAACAATATATTCCTAAACAGCATATTAATTGTGTGTGTCATGTCAGTCCTTAAGAAAATACCACTTCTGACTTCACCATGGATAAATTATTTAATTCCATCTGAGTTACAGATGTTCTCGAGGGGACACTGAGCATTCCTTAGCATTTTATGAAGGAAAAATAAATTATATGTTGTTTTCTGATCATGACAAATATATTTCCAGAAGAGTAAAGAAGTTGGGCTATGATACAGAATGAGTAGGAAGAAATGCAAGTGAAATTTACAAAATACCTACGTAAATTAGAATTAATGCACTGAACAGATTCAGTTTAACAAGAGTGGGCTGATTTGGAAAACTAATTATGATTTTAATATTAATTCTTGGGGACAGAAAAGTAATCTAGAATAATTTAGAGTCTGTGGTTCCGAATACATTGTAACATCTTAACTGATGGCTAAATTATTACAGGACAAGGTTTCCATGCAGCACCTGCACTCAGCTGTCAGTCAAGGTGCATGATGTAGTTCTGTAACACTTCAGAGAAGATGTTAGAGTTTATCTTTTTCTCCTTTATTTTTTTTTCTTTATTTTTTAACTGAAGGATACCCTATTAGAAATACATTTGCCTTTACTATGGGATTAAGGGGAAGCTACTTTGAACTTGCTGTTTCAAGGCACATAGACATTTCATATTTTTAGACCAAAGAACTTCCTTCAAAGAGGAAAGTAGTCAATGGTAAGATCTTTATCAACTTATCTGGGGGATATCTGTTTTTAAGCAATTCAGTTAATGAAGGCATAGTGAAAGCATTCCCCAGACAATTTAAATAATTATTACTGTTTGTCAACCCCAACGGTAAGAATAGGAAATTGTAAGAAAAGAAGTCTGAAAAATCTTTACTCATAATACAGGAAGTCTTTCAATATTAAACAATGCAATGGCTACACTTGAGTCATCTTAATGGTATCATATCCTGATGCCTTTCCATTAGGACCATTACAAGTTTTAGGAGCTGACAGCTTGAAAATCTTACTGGAGGGAAGAAATGCTGCTGAGGCAATGAAATACTGAAAGACTTCAGGATTTGGTCATCCGCACTTAAACGAACTTAAAAGCTCTCTCTCTTGTGAGGGTTGTAAAATGCTTTTCTTGTGTTATGTTCTCCCAAGATGCATGTACAAATTGTTTGAGAATTAATACAAAGAACAATTCATACAGAGTTTGAAGAACACCAGTATGGTTGCAGAAGAGGCAAGAGCATTTGTACAGGCAACGCAATGCCTGGAGCAGGACAACAGTTTGCACAGCTTATGAGGAAGGTGAGGGCTGTGCAGGACAGGCACTCATGACTGTAAGCACCGAGTTCTAGATTTCCATAAGGAATGCCAGATTCCAAAACAAAACAAAACAAAACAAAAATTATGACAAAGCTTCTATGGATTTCTAAGACATCCTTATCTTGCTCATTTTCTTGCTTTACTGGACATCCACTTGAGTAGTGAACAGTGCTCCTGTGGTTGTCTCTGAATACCTTCACCCAGTCCTTTTCCTCTTTGTCAAAGGATTAGAAATTTGTATATTGATGTTTTCCAATGCCAAAGTGTTTTTCATGAGAAAGGGATTAAAGAGTGCGCTTACCGATAAGCCATTTCCTCAGATTTCCTGATAGCTGTGAGCGCAGGCCTGTCCTAGCGAAACTGCCAGGCTCCAGTTGGATTGCTCAGTGTGACAATAATCTCAGTGACTACTTAATGCACCTTTCATATCATATTATTCATATCTTTAATACTATTAACATTCCTTCTGAACAGAAACTGGGTATTTTCCATATTGTGTATATACAGAACAAATGTATTTCATATTTTTTTTCCGTTGCTTTCTGTTCAATTATTCTGCCTCAATATTAACATACCTTTACGTAAATGGCTAAGGAAATCATACCGAAGTGTCATTACCACAATGCCACCGATGATTTAATAGCTCAGAAAAAGGGGGTTAAAAACATCTGCACGTACATAATTTTATAGGTCACTTTCTAAAAAGTAGAAAATGGCAATAAAGCCACCCTTTGTGCACCGCCGTTAACCCTTCAGTGACCACCCCAGCCGACGAAGTGTTTTGCCCAGTACAGGAGCAGAAAGGGGGCGGTGGTGCCTTCAGAGCTGCTTGGGCAGGTCGGAGAGCAGCTTGGGTCCCACAACTTGTCTGGCTGCAGGCTCGGGATGCGGCGGTGCCGGCACTACCAGCGGCTGCTCGGGGGGACCGTCCCCTTGTTGCAGGTGCCTGCTGCCGGTTTCTGTTTTTTTCCTAGGGAAATCCCTTTTAGAAAGAACAGCAAACGCTACTTAGTGCTGGTTATCAGGTAGCATCAACGTCAGGAAGCAGCTCCTCGTCCCGAGCCCTGGTCGTTCGCAAGGAATCCTCTCCGGAGGTGTCTCCACCTCCCTCCACACATGTCTTTTTGGACATGCAGCGGCAGCCTATTGGATTACTGCCCCAGGATGGGTTCAGGCGCACCCCCTCACCTTTTTTTTTTTTTTTTTTTTTTTTTTTTTTTTTTTTTTTTTTTTTTTTCCCCTTTCTTTTCTTTTGCTTCCTTTTCTAAGCTCCGTTTGCCGTAGCATCCACCCTCCCGAGGGCTTTGCCTGGATCATTTATTTATCTTGTGCGCATTAAGAAACCACCATTAGGCTTTGGTGGGAGGCGCCTTACTTTCTGCGCGCTAGCCTGCCTCTCTTGCGCCGCGCTAGGAATGCACAATTGAACAGGAGCTGCAAGCTTGGCAGGAGCTTCCTTGTGCGTGCCTATTCGGTGGCCGGATCCGTATTTTTGCCTCCTGGGCCACTGGCGTCCCCCGCTGCAGAGTGTCCTTTCCATCCCCTGGATTTTACGTTCTTCTATATTTTTCGCTCGGGAAACCTCGGCGGAGTTTCGATGCCGGGCCGGACTTGAGCGCGGAGGAGCGGCGGGGAGCGGAGCTGCGCCGAGCAGAGCCGAGCCGAGCCTCCTGCCCCGGGCCCCGCCCGCGGATCGGCCTCCCTGGCCCGGCGCCGGCCGCGGGTTGGCCGCGGGGCCGCGGAGTGGCGGCTGCGCCTCCCCGCCGCCTCCCCGCCGCGCAGCCGGGGGATGCTGGAGCCGCCGCCGCGCCGCGGCCGGGCATAGGCGGGAGGCGAGCGGGCGGGGGAGGGAGCGGAGGAGAGAAAGACGGCGAGGAGAGAGCCCCCGGCCCCGAGGGGCGAGGAGAAGGAGGAGAGGCGAGAAGGGGCGCGGATGTGAAGGAATGTGCCTGCCCGCCGCCGGGACCGCCAGCTTGGGGTGACAGCCGGCATCGCCGAGAGACGAGGCTGGATCTCGCGACCCACCGCACGGAGGGGAAAAAATAAAATAAAAAGAAGAGAAGAGCACAGAAGGAAAGACCTGGGAGCGGAGGCAGAGGAAGGAGAGCCGAGAGGCGAGGAGCCGGGCGCCCGGCGGATGGCGCGGCCGTCCCGCTGACTCCGCGGCCGCGGGAGGCTGCGCGGGGCGCTGCGGGGCTCGCCATGCCGGGCTGCCGGCGGCACTGAGCGGGGCGCTCCCTCCGCTCCGCGCCCCTCCGCCCACCTCCGCCGCATGCCGCCGGCAGCCGCGGCGCGCTGATGCCCCGGGGCCGCGCTGCGGACGGCCCCTAGGATGAGCGAGGGGGCTGCCGGCGCCGCGGCGCCCGGGGCGGCGGAGGCGGCGGCGGCGGGGGGCCCGGGCGGGGATGGTGCCGGGGGGCCGCCGCGGGAGCTGCGCTGCAGCGACTGCATCGTCTGGAACCGGCAGCAGACGTGGCTGTGCGTCGT